>JAKEPQ010000189.1:0-17715 GCA_024500445.1 Entomyzon cyanotis | reverse complement strand
CTATTTTTTCTCCTATTTTTCCCCATTTTTCCCTTGTTTTTCCCTTTTTTTCCCCATTTTTCCCAACTTTTCCCATTTTTCCCACAGGAATTTTTCCAGTGGGAATTTCGTTCGTCTCAACCTGAAGAGGAAAACTTATTCCCGAGGAATCCAGAGGGGAAAATTCCTTCGGAAACAGGTGAGAGGGAAATCCCAAAATCTGAGATCCCAAAAATCTGAGAGATCCCAAAAATCTGAGAGATCCCAAAAATCTGAGAGATCCCAAAAATCAGAGATGTCAAAAATCTGAGATCCCAAAAATCTGAGAAATCCCAAAAATCTGAGAAATCCCAAAATCTGAGATCCTAAAATGTGAGATCCCAAAAACCTGAGAGATCCCAAAAATCTGAGATCCCAAAAATCGGAAAAAATCCCAAAAATCGGAAAAATCCCAAAAATCTGAGATCCCAAAAACCTGAGATCCCAACATCTGAGATCCTAAATCTGATAGATCCCAAAATCTGAGACATCCCAAAAATCTGAGATCCCAAAAATCTGAGAAATCCCAAAAATCTGAGAGATCCCAAAAATCTGAGAGATCCCAAAAATCTGAGAAATCCCAAAAATCTGAGATCCCAAAACCAGAGATCCCAAAAACCTGAGATCCCAAAAATCTGAAAAAATCCAAAAAATCTGAGATCCCAAAAACCTGAGATCCCAAAAACCTGAGAGATCCCAAAATGTGAGAGACCCTAAAAACTGGAGACCCTAAAAACTCAAGAATCCCAGAAATCAGATATCCCAAAAATCAGAAAACCCCAAAAATTGGAGACCCCAATATCAGGAATCCCAAAAAACTGGAGACCCCAAAAAACTGGAGACCCCAAAATCAGGAATCTGAAAAATTAGAGAACCCAAAAATTGGAAACCCCAAAAACCAGAGACCCCAAAAATTCAAGAATCCCAAAATCAGAGATCCCAAAAAATCAGAAAACCCCAAAAATTGGATATCCCAATATCAGGAATCCCAAAATCAGAGATCCCAAAAAATCAGAAAATCACAGACTTGGAGACCCCAAAAATCAGGAATCCCAAAAACTGGAGATCCTAAAAATTAAAGAATCCCCAAAAAGCAGAAATCCCAAAAAATCAGAAAACCCCAAAATTGAAAACCCCAAAAATCAGTGACCCCAAAAATTGGAGACCCTAAAAACTCAAGAATCCTAAAAATCAGAAAACCCCAAAATTGAAGATCCCAAAAACTGGAGACCCCAATATCAGGAATCCCAAAAATTAGAGATCCCAAAATCAGAGATCCCAAAAATCTGAAACCCCAAATCTGAGAGATCCCAAAAATTGGAAACCTGAAAAATGAAAAAACCCCAAAATCAGAGATCCGAAAAATCAGGAAACCACAGACTTGGAGACCCCAAAAATTAAAGATTCCCAAAATCAGAAAACCCAAATCTGAGAGATCCCAAAAATCTGAGAGATCCCAAAAATTGGAGATCCTAAAAATTGGAGACCCTAAAAATTCAAGAATCCCAAAATCAGAGATCCCAAAGAATCAGAAAATCCCAAAAAATCAGAGATCCCAAAAAATCAGAAAACCCCAAAAATTTGAAACCCCAAAAATTAAAAAATCCCAAAATCAGGAATCCCAAAAATCTGAAACCCCAAAATCTGAGAGACCCCAAAGATTGGAAACCCCAAAAATTCAAGAATCCCATAATTGGAAAACCCTAAAATTGGAGACCCCCAAAACCCAGAGAACCCAAAAATTGGAGATCCTAAAAATTTAAAGAATCCCAAAAATCAGAAAACCCTAAAATTGGAGACCCCAATATCAGGAATCCCAAAAAATCAGAGACCCCAAAGTCAGAGATCCCAAAAATCAGAAAACCCCAAAAATGAAAAAATCCCAAATCAGAAAACCCAAAAATTTGATACCTAAAAATCTGAGATCCTAAAAATTCAAGAATCCCAAAAATTCAAGAATCCCAAAAATGGGAAATCCTAAAAAATCAGAAAATCCCAAAAAATCTGAGATCCCCAAAATCTGAGACCCAAAAATTAGAAACCCCAAAAATTGAAGAATCCCAAAAATCAGAAAACCCTAAAATATGAGATCCCAAAAATTCAATAATCCCAATATCAGGAATCCCAAAAATCTGAAACCCCAAAATCTGAGAGATCCCAAAAATTGGAGACCCCAAAAATTAAAAAATCCCAAAATCAGAAAACCTTAAAATTGGAAACCCCAAAAATCAGTGATCCCCAAATCTGAGAGAACCCAAAATTAGAGACCCCAAAAATCTGAAACCCCAAAATTGGAGACCCTAAAAACCAGAGACCCGAAAATTTGGGATCCTAAAAAGTAGAGAATCCCAAAATCAGAAAACCCTAACATTGGAGACCCCAAAAATTCAAGAATCCCAAAATCAGGGAATCCCAAAACTTGAGAACCCAAAAATCAGGAACTCCAAAAACCAGAGACCCCAAAATTGGAGGTCCTAAAAATTTCAAGAATCCCAGAAATCAGAGATCCCAAAAAATCAGAAAACCCCAAAACTTGGAAACCCCAATATCAGGAATCCCAAAAATCTGAAACCCCAAAATCTGAGAGATCCCAAAAATTGGAAACCCCAAAAATTAAAAAATCCCAAAGTCAGAAACCCCAAAAATCTGGGAACCCAGAAATTCAAGAATCCTAAAAATTCAAGAATCCCAAAATCAGACATCCTAAAAAAATCAGAAAATCCCAAAAAATCAGACATCCCAAAATCTGAGACCCAGAAATTAGAAACCCCAAAAATTCAAGAATCCCAAAAATTTGAGATCCCAAAAATTTGAGATCCCAAAAATTGGAGATCCCAAAAATCAGAGACCCCAAAAATTCAAGAATCCCAAAATCAGAAATCCCAAAAAAATCAGAAACCCCAAAAATTAAAAAATCCCAAAATCAGAAATCCCAAAAATTGGAGACCCCAGAAATTCAAGAATCCCAAAAAATCAGAAAACCCTAAAAAATCAAAGATCTCAAAAGAAACACAAAATAAATCCCAAAAGAAATACCAAAGAAATCCCAAAAATAAAGAAAAAATTCCATTTTATTTTATTTTATTTTAATTTATTTTATTATTTTATTTTAATTTATTTTATTTTAATTTATTTTAATTTATTTTATTTCAATTTACTTTATTTTAATTTAATTTATTTTATTTTAATTTAATTTATTTTATTTTAATTTAATTTATTTTATTTTATTTTATCTTATTTTTATTGAATTTATTTTATTTTATTTTAATTTATTTTATTTTATTTTATTTTATTTTAATTTATTTTAATTTAATTTATTTTATTTTAATTTATTTTAATTTAATTTATTTTATTTTAGTTAAATTTATTTTATTTTATTTTAATTTCTTTTATTTTATTTTAATTTATTTTAATTTAATTTATTTTACTTTAATTTATTTTATTTTATTTTAATTTAATTTATTTTATTTTAATTTATTTTAATTTAATTTATTTTATTTTAATCTATTTTAATTTAATTTATTTTATTTTAATTAAATTTATTTTATTTTAATTTATTTCATTTTATTTTACTTTATTTTAATTAAATTTATTTTACTTTACTTTACTTTATTTTATTTTTATTTAATTTATTTTATTTTATTTTCATTTATTTTAATTATATTTATTTTATTTTATTTTACTATAATTTAATTTCTTTTAATTTCTTTTACTTTATTTTATTTTTTTTTAATTTCAATTTCATTCATTTTATTTTCATTTATTTTATTTTATTTTCATTTATTTTCTTTTATTATTTTATCTTATTTCATTTCATTTGCTGAAGGAATTCCCAGATTTCTCCCTGACGGAATTTTGGGAATTTTTCTTTTCTTTTCCAGCTCTGGAAACAAAAATGGAGGAAAAAATGTGAAAATTTTGGAGGAAAAGGAAAAGGAAAAGGAAAATCCGATTTGTGTTTCCTTTGCGGCGCGAAAGGACACTGGGCGGCGCGGTGCCCAGGTGAGCGGGAATTCCGGGAATCCCGGGAATTCTGGGAATTCTGGGAGGGAATTCCTGAAATTCCATGGGAAAATGGGATTTTCTGTCCTTTTCCTGCGAAATTTTGGGGATTTGCTGCGAAATTTTGGGGAATTTTCTGTGAAATTTTGGGAATTTTCTGTGAAATTTTCGGAATTTTCTGTGAAATTTTTGGGAATTTTCTGTGACATTTTTGGAATTTTCTGTGACATTTTGGGAATTTTCTGTGAAATTTTGGGAATTTTCTGTGAAATTTTGGGAATTTCCTGCGAAATATTGGGAATTTTCTGTGAAATTTTCAGAATTTTCTGTGAAATTTTGGGAATTTGCTGCAAAATTTTGGGAATTTCCTGTGAAATTTTGGGAATTTCCTGTGAAATTTTGGGAATTTTCTGCGAAATTTTGGGAATTTTCTGTGAAATTTTGGGAATTTGCTGCAAAATTTTGGGAATTTCCTGCTAAATTTTGGGAATTTTCTGCGAAATTTTGGGAATTTCCTGCTAAATTTTGGGAATTTTCTGTGAAATTTTGGGAATTTGCTGCAAAATTTTGGGAATTTTCTGTGAAATTTTGGGAATTTTCTGTGAAATTTTCGGAATTTTCTGTGAAATTTTTGGGAATTTTCTGTGAAATTTTGGGAATTTCCTGTGAAATTTTGGGAATTTTCTGCGAAATTTTGGGAATTTCCTGCGAAATTTTGGGAATTTTCTGTGAAATTTTGGGAATTTCCTGTGAAATTTTCGGAATTTTCTGTGAAATTTTCGGAATTTTCTGTGAAATTTTTGGGAATTTTCTGTGAAATTTTTGGAATTTTCTGTGAAATTTTGGGAATTTCCTGTGAAATTTTGGGAATTTTCTGTGAAATTTTGGGAATTTTCTGTGAAATTTTGGGAATTTTCTGCGAAATTTTCTGAATTTTCTGCGAAATTTTTGGAATTTTCTGTGAAATTTTTGGGAATTTTCTGTGACATTTTGGGAATTTTCTGCGAAATTTTCGGAATTTTCTGTGAAATTTTGGGAATTTGCTGCAAAATTTTGGGAATTTTCTGCGAAATTTTGGGAATTTTCTGCGAAATTTTCGGAATTTTCTGCGAAATTTTTGGAATTTTCTGTGAAATTTTTGGGAATTTTCTGTGAAATTTTGGGAATTTCCTGCGAAATTTTGGGAATTTTCTGTGAAATTTTGGGAATTTTCTGCGAAATTTTGGGAATTTTCTGCTAAATTTTGGGAATTTCCAGATAAATTTCCAAAATAAATTCAGGATAAATTCAGGAAATTCCCAAAATTGATCATCAGGAAATTCCCAAATTGATCATCAGGAAATTCCCAATATTTTTTAGGAAATTCCCAATATTTATCATCAGGAAATTCCCAAAATTTAGCAGGAAATTCCTTCAAAATTCCATGGGAAAATGGGATTTTTTGTCCTTTTCCTGCGAAATTTTGGGAATTTTCTGTGAAATTTTGGGAATTTTCTGTGAAATTTGGGAATTTCATGTGAAATTTTGGGAATTTTCTGTGAAATTTTGGGAATTTTCTGTGAAATTTTGGGAATTTTCTGCGAAATTTTCGGAATTTTCTGCGAAACTTTTGGAATTTTCTGCGAAATTTTCGGAATTTTCTGTGACATTTTTGGGAATTTTCTGTGAAATTTTGGGAATTTTCTGTGAAATTTTCGGAATTTTCTGTGAAATTTTGGGAATTTTCTGTGAAATTTTGGGAATTTTCTGTGAAATTTTGGGAATTTTCTGCGAAATTTTCGGAATTTTCTGCGAAATTTTCGGAATTTTCTGCGAAATTTTGGGAATTTTCTGCGAAATTTTTGGAATTTTCTGTGAAATTTTGGGAATTTGCTGCAAAATTTTGGGAATTTTCTGCGAAATTTTGGGAATTTGCTGCAAAATTTTGGGAATTTTCTGCGAAATTTTGGGAATTTTCTGTGAAATTTTGGGAATTTGCTGCAAAATTTTTGGGAATTTTCTGCGAAATTTTGGGAATTTTCTGTGAAATTTTGGGAATTTCCTGTGAAATTTTGGGAATTTTCTGTGAAATTTTGGGAATTTCCTGTGAAATTTTGGGAATTTCCTGCGAAATTTTGGGAATTTTCTGTGAAATTTTGGGAATTTCCTGCGAAATTTTGGGAATTTCCTGTGAAATTTTTCGAATTTTCTGTGAAATTTTGGGAATTTTCTGCGAAATTTTTGGAATTTTCTGCGAAATTTTTGGAATTTTCTGTGAAATTTTGGGAATTTTCTGTGAAATTTTGGGAATTTTCTGTGAAATTTTGGGAATTTTCTGCGAAATTTTCGAATTTTCTGTGAAATTTTGGGAATTTTCTGTGAAATTTTGGGAATTTTCTGCGAAATTTTCGGAATTTTCTGCGAAATTTTTGGAATTTTCTGTGAAATTTTGGGAATTTGCTGCAAAATTTTGGGAATTTTCTGTGAAATTTTGGGAATTTGCTGCAAAATTTTGGGAATTTTCTGTGAAATTTTGGGAATTTGCTGCAAAATTTTGGGAATTTTCTGCGAAATTTTGGGAATTTTCTGTGAAATTTTGGGAATTTGCTGCAAAATTTTTGGGAATTTTCTGTGAAATTTTTGGGACTTTTCTGTGAAATTTTGGGAATTTCCTGTGAAATTTTGGGGATTTCCTGCTAAATTTTGGGAATTTTCTGTGAAATTTTGGGAATTTTCTGTGAAATTTTGGGAATTTCCTGTGAAATTTTTGGAATTTTCTGTGAAATTTTTGGGAATTTTCTGTGAAATTTTGGGAATTTTCTGTGAAATTTTGGGAATTTCCTGTGAAATTTTGGGAATTTCCTGCGAAATTTTGGGAATTTCCTGTGAAATTTTCGAATTTCCTGTGAAATTTTTGGAATTTCCTGTGAAATTTTCGGAATTTTCTGTGAAATTTTTGGGAATTTTCTGTGAAATTTTGGGAATTTTCTGTGAAATTTTGGGAATTTTCTGTGAAATTTTCGGAATTTTCTGTGAAATTTTGGGAATTTTCTGTGAAATTTTGGGAATTTTCTGCGAAATTTTCGGAATTTTCTGTGAAATTTTTGGGAATTTTCTGTGAAATTTTGGGAATTTTCTGTGAAATTTTGGGAATTTTCTGTGAAATTTTGGGAATTTTCTGTGAAATTTTTGGGAATTTTCTGTGAAATTTTGGGAATTTGCTGCGAAATTTTCGGAATTTCCTGCGAAATTTTGGGAATTTCCTGTGAAATTTTCGGAATTTTCTGCGAAATTTTGGGAATTTTCTGTGAAATTTTTGGGAATTTTCTGTGAAATTTTGGGAATTTGCTGCAAAATTTTGGGAATTTTCTGCGAAATTTTGGGAATTTTCTGTGAAATTTTGGGAATTTTCTGCGAAATTTTCGAATTTTCTGCGAAATTTTCGGAATTTTCTGTGAAATTTTGGGAATTTTCTGTGAAATTTTCGGAATTTTCTGCGAAATTTTGGGAATTTTCTGTGAAATTTTGGGAATTTCCTGCGAAATTTTGGGAATTTGCTGCGAAATTTTCGGAATTTTCTGAGAAATTTTCGGAATTTTCTGAGAAATTTTTGGAATTTTCTGCGAAATTTTTGGAATTTTCTGTGAAATTTTGGGAATTTTCTGCGAAATTTTGGGAATTTTCTGCGAAATTTTGGGAATTTTCTGCGAAATTTTCGGAATTTTCTGTGAAATTTTGGGAATTTTCTACGAAATTTTTGGAATTTTCTGTGAAATTTTTGGGAATTTTCTGTGACATTTTCGGAATTTTCTGTGAAATTTTGGGAATTTTCTGCGAAATTTTGGGAATTTTCTGCAAAATTTTGGGGATTTTCTGTGAAATTTTTGGGAATTTTCTGCGAAATTTTCGGAATTTTCTGTGAAATTTTGGGAATTTTCTACGAAATTTTTGGAATTTTCTGTGAAATTTTTGGGAATTTTCTGTGACATTTTCGAATTTTCTGTGAAATTTTGGGAATTTTCTGCGAAATTTTGGGAATTTCTTGCAAAACTTATCAGCAACTCCTGAAGTTTATTATCAGGAAATTCCTGAAATTGATCAAGAAATTCCCAAAATTTTGCCAAATTCTGCTAAATTTTGGGAATTTCCTGATAAATTTAGGAGGAAATTCCTGAAATTTATCATCAGGAAATTCCCAAGATTTAGCAGAGAAGTCCCGAGATTTAGCAGGAAATTCCCAAAATTCCATGGAAAAATGGGATTTTCTGTCCTTTTCCTGCGAAATTTTGGGAATTTCCTGATAAATTTAGCAGGAAATTCCTGAAATTCATCATCAGGAAATTCCCAAAATTTTTCACAAAATTCCCAACATTTATCAGGACATTCCAGAAATTTAGAGATAAAATTCCCAAAATTTATCATCAGGAAATTCCTTCGAAATTCCATGGGAAAATGGGATTTTCTGTCCTTTTCCTGCGAAATTTTGGGAATTTCCTGATAAATTTTGGGAATTTCCTGATAAATTTATCAGAAATTCCCAAAATTTTGTGGGAAATTCCTGAAACTTATCATCAGGAAATTCCCAAAATTTATCAGCAAATTCCTAAAATTTATTATCAGGGAATTCCCAAAATTTATTAGGAAATTCCCAAAATTCCCAAAATTTCTCATCAGGAAATTCCCAAAATTTCACAGGAAAAGGATGGAAAAGCAGAAAAATCCCATTTTCCCATGGAATTTTGGGAATTTCCTGCTAAACTTTGGGAATTTCCTGATAAATTTTGGGAATTTCGTGTGAAATTTTGGGAATTTCTTGCGAAATTGATCAGAAATTCCTGAAATTTATAATCAGGAAATTCCTGAAATTTAGCAGGAAATTCCCAAAATTTAGCAGAATTTGGCAAAATTTTGGGAATTTCTTGCGAAATTTCAGGACTTTCCTGATGATAAATTTTGGGAATTTCTGATAAATTTTAGGAATTTCCTGATAAATTTATCAGGAAATTCCTAATTTCCTGATAAATTTATCAGGAAATTCCCAAAATTTAGCAGGAAATTCCCAAAATTCCCAAAATTTCTCATCAGGAAAGTCCCAAAATTTAGCAGAATTTGGCAAAAATTTGGGATTTTCCTGATAAATTTTGGGAATTTCCTTCTGAATTTTGGGAATTTCTGATAAATGTTGGGAATTTCCAGATAAATTTATCAGGAAATTCCCAAAATTTCACAGGAAATTCCCAAAATTTAGCATAAGGAAATTCCCAAAATTCCCGAAATTTCTCATCAGGAAATTCCCAAAATTTAGCAGAATTTGGCAAAATTTTGGGAATTTCCTGCGAAATTTCAGGAATTTCCTGATGGTAAATTTTAGGAATTTCCTGATAAATTTTTCTGGAAATTTTCAACATTTAGCAAGAAATTCCCAAATTTCCTGAAATTTCTCATCAGGAAATTCCCAAAATTTAGCAGAATTTGGCAAAATTTTGGGATTTTCCTGATAAATTTTGGAAATTTCCTTCTAAATTTTGGGAATTTCCTGATGACAAATTTTGGGATTTTCCTGATAAATTTTGGGAATTTCCTTCTGAATTTTGGGAATTTCTGATAAATTTTGGGAATTTCCAGATAAATTTATCAGGAAATTCCCAAAATTTCGCAGGAAATTCCCAAAATTCCCAAAATTTCTCATCAGGAAATTCCCAAAATTTTGCAGAATTTGGCAAAAATTTGGGAATTCCTTGATAAATTTTAGGAATTTCCTGCTAAATTTTGGGAATTTCTGATAAATTTTGGGAATTTCCAGATAAATTTATCAGGAAATTCCCAAAATTTCACAGGAAATTCCCAAAATTTATCAAGAAATTCCCGAAATTTATCATCAGGAAATTCCCAAAAATTTCAGGTAATTCCCAAAATTTAGCAGAATTTGGCAAAAATTTGGGATTTTCCTTCTAAATTTTGGGAATTTCCTTCTCAATTTATCAAGAAATTCCCAAAATTTCACAGAAAATTCCCAAAATTTCACTTGAAATTCCCGAAAAAGCAGCAAATTCCCATTTTTTCCATGGAATTTCCATGGAATTTCCCTTTTTTTTCCACCCAGGGAAGGATTTGGGATCTGCGGTGGAAATTCCCGAAGAAATTCCCGAAGAAATTCCCGAAGAATTTTCTCTTCCCACTGTGGAAGAAATTTCCCGAAAAACCAACAGAGAAATTCCAGGTGAGGAATTTGGGGATTTGATGGAATTTGGGGATTTGATGGAATTTTTTATTATTTTCCTGGGGAAAAAATTGGGATTTTTAGCTTAAAAATTGGAAATTTTTTTCCTAAAAAATTGGGATTTTTAGATTAAAAAATTGGAATTTTCAGCCTTAAAATTTGGGATTTTTAGTCTTAAAAATTGGAATTTTTTCCTTAAAACTTGGGATTTTTAACCTTAAAAATTGGAATTTTTTTCTAAAAAATTGGGATTTTTAGCTTTAAAAATTGGGATTTTCAGCCTTAAAATTTGGGATTTTTAGCTTAAAAATTGGAATTTTTTTCCTTAAAATTTGGGATTTTTAACCTTAAAAATTGGAATTTTTTTTCCTTAAAATTTGGGATTTTTAGTCTTAAAAATTGGAATTTTTTTCCTTAAAATTTGGGATTTTTAGTCTTAAAAATTGGAATTTTTTTCCTAAAAAATTGGGATTTTTAGCTTTAAGAATTGGGATTTTCAGCCTAAAAAATTGGGATTTTTAGCTTAAAAGAATTGGGATTTTTGGGTTTAAAAATTGGGATTTTTAGCTTAAAAATTGGGAATTTTTTTCCTTAAAAATTGGGATTTTTAGCCTAAAAAATTTGGATTTTTAGACTTAAAAATTGAGATTTTCAGCTTTAAAAATTGGGATTTTCAGCCTAAAAAATTGAAATTTTTGGGTTTAAAAATTGGGATTTTTAGCTTTAAAAAATTGGGATTTTTAGCTTTAAAAATTGGGATTTTTAGCTTTAAAATGTGGGAATTTTAGCTTAAAAATTGGGATTTTCAGCCTCAAAAATTGGGATTTTTAGTCTAAAAAATTGGAAATTTTCAGCCTTAAAATTTGGGATTTTTAGCCTCAAAAATTGGGATTTTTAGCTTTAAAAATTGGATTTTTTCCCCTAAAAATTGGGATTTTTGATCCCAAAAAAATGAGGAATTTTCTCCAAAATTCAATTTTCCTCTCTTAGAAATGAAATTTTTCCTCTAAAAATTGGGATTTTTAGTATAAAAAATTGGATTTTTTCTCCTTAAAAACTGGGACTTTTAGCTTTTAAAAATTGAAATTCTCAGCCTCAAAAATTGGGATTTTTAGTCTAAAAAGTTGGGATTTTTAGCTTTAAAAATTGGGATTTTTAGCTTTAAAAATTGAGATTTTTAGCCTCATAAATTGGGATTTTTGGGTTTAAAAATTGAAATTTTTAGCTTTAAAAATTGGGATTTTCAGCCTTAAAAATTGGAATTTTTTTCTCTAAAAAATTAGGATTTTTAATCTTAAAAATTGGGATTTTTAGCTTTAAAAATTGGGATTTTTAGCCTCAAATAACTGGAATTTTTGGGTTTAAAAATTGAAATTTTTAGCCTGAAAAATTGGGATTTTTAGCTTTAAAAATTGGGATTTTTAGCCTCAAAAATTGAAATTTTTAGCTTTTAAAACTGGGATTTTTAACCTCAAAAATTGGAATTTTTGTTCCCTAAAAATTGGATTTTTTCCCAAAAAATGAGGAATTTTCTCCAAAAAATTCAATTTTCCACTCTTACAAATGAAATTTTTTCTCTAAAAAATTGGGATTTTTTTGGCCCTAAAAATGAGAAATTTTCCCCAAAAAAATCAAAGTTTTCAACCTAAAAATTTGGATTTTTTTTTTCCCTAAAAATTTGGATTTTTCCCCTAAAAATTTGGATTTTCCCTCAGAAAATATGGAATTTTCTCCAAAAAATTGGAATTTTTTCCCTAAAATTTGGAATTTTTTTCCCTAAAATTTGGATTTTTCCCCTAAAATTTGGATTTTTTTCCCTAAAATTTGGATTTTTTCCCTAAAAATTGAATTTTTTCCCCAAAAAACCTGGAATTTTCATCCTAAAATTCTAATTATTTTCCCTTTTCTCTCTCCAGACGGTGAAGAAAATCCTCAATTTCTGGAAAATTCCCTGGAAAATCCGGAATTTTCCCCAAATTCCTTGGAATTTCAGCATCCGGAATTCCCTCCTGTGGATCCTCTGTACTTCCCAGATCCGGATGGGAAAATTCCAGGTGAATCCATGGAAAAAATCCATGGAAAAAAATGGGAAAAATGGGGGAAAAATTGGGAAAAAATGGGGAAAAATTTGGGAGAAATGGGAGAAAAATATAGAAAAAATTTGGGAAAAATTTGGGAAAAAATGTGAATTAAATGGGAAAAAATGGGGAAAAAATGGGGAAAAATATGGAAAAAATGTTGGAAAAATGGGGAAGAAATTTGGGGAAAAAAGGGGAAAAAATGGGGAAAAATGTGGGAAAAATATGGAAAAAATGGGGAAAAAATGGGGAAAATTTGGGAAAAAATGGGGAAAAATGTGGGAAAATTGGGAAAAAATGGGGAAAAATTTGGGAGAAATGGGAGAAAAATATAGAAAAAATTTGGGAAAAATTTGGGAAAAATTTGGGAAAAAATGTGAATAAAATGGGGAAAATTTGGGAAAAAATGGGGAAAAATGTGGGAAAATATGGAAAAATTTGGAAAAGTGTGGGAGAAATGTGGAAAGATTTGGGAAAAATTTGGGAAAAAATGTGAATAAAATGGGGAAAATTTGGGAAAAAATGTGGGAAAATATGGAAAAAAATGTGGAAAAAATACGGAAAAATGGGGGAAAAATTTGGGAAAAAATAGGGAAAAAATGGGGAAGAAAATTGGGGAAAAAAGGGGAAAAAGTGGAAAAAATGTGGGGAAAATGTGGGAAAAATTTGGGAAAAATTTGGGAAAAAATGTGAATACAATGGGAAAAAATATGGGAAAAAATGGGGAAAAATGTGGGAAAATATGGGAAAAATGTGGAAAAAATACGGAAAAATGGGGAAAAAATTGGAAAAATGGGGGAAAAATATGGAAAAAATGTTGGAAAAAATGGGAAAAATTTGGGAAAAATGTGGGAAAAATTTGGGAAAAACTTGGGAAAAAATGTGAATAAAATGGGAAAAAAATCCCAGAAAAAATGTGGAAAAATTTGGGTAAGTATGGGAAGAAATGTGGGAAAAATACGGAAAAATGGGGGGAAAATTTGGAAAAGTGTGGGAAAAATGGGGAAAAATTTGGGAAAAAATAGGGAAAAAAGTGGAAAAAATTTGGGAAAAATGTGGAAAAATTTGGGAAAAATTTGGGAAAAAATGTGAATAAAATGGGGAAAAATGTGGGAAAAAATGTGGAAAAATGTGGGAAAATATGGAAAAAAATGTGGAAAAAATACGGAAAAATGGGGAAAAAATTGGAAAAATGGGGAAAAATGGGGAAAAATTTGGGAAAAAATAGGGAAAAAATGGGGGAAAATTTGGAGAAAAAGGTGGAAAAAAATTGGAAAAAATTGTGGGGAAAATGTGGGGAAAAATAAGGAAAAAATATGGGAAAAAATTGGGAAAAAATTGGTAAAATGGAGAAAAATGGGGAAAATTGGGGAAAAAATTTGTAAAAAAATGGAAAAATTGGGGAAAAATGTGGGAAAAATGAGGAAAAAAGTGGGAAAAATGTGGAAAAAATCCCAGAAAAAAATGTGGGGAAAAAATGGGGAAAAAATAGGGAAAAAAAGTGGAAAAATATGGGAAAAAATGGGGGAAAATGTGGGAAAAAAGTGGAAAAAATTTGGATAAAATTTGGGAAAAATTTGGGAAAAAATGTGAATAAAATGCGGAAAAATGGGGAAAAATGTGGGAAAAAATGTGGGAAAATATGGAAAAAAATGTGGAAAAATTTGGGAAAAAAAAGTGAATAAAATGGGGGAAAATGGGATAAAAATGTGGGAAAAAATGTGGAAAAATGTGGGAAAATATGGAAAAAAATGTGGAAAAAATATGGAAAAATGGGGGAAAAATTTGGAAAAATGGGGAAAAATGGGGAAAAATTTGGGAAAAAAGTGGAAAAAAATTGGAAAAACTTGTGGGGAAAATGTGGGGAAAAATAAGGAAAAAATATGGTAAAAAATTGGGAAAAAATTGGTAAAATGGAGAAAAATGGGGAAAATTGGGGAAAAAATTTGTAAAAAAATGGAAAAATTGGGGAAAAATGTGGGAAAAATGAGGAAAAAAGTGGGGAAAATGTGGAAAAAATCCCAGGAAAAAATGGGGAAAAAATAGGGGAAAAAAGTGGAAAAATATGGGAAAAAATGGGGGAAAATGTGGGAAAAATATGGGAAAAAATGGGGGAAAAAATAGGGGAAAATGGGGAAAAAAATTGGAAAAATGGGGGGAAAATATGGGAAAAATGTTGGAAAAAATGGGAAAAATTTGGGAAAAAATGGGGGGAAAATGGGGAAAAAAAGTGGAAAAAATTTGGAAAAAATTTGGGAAAAATTTGGGAAAAAATGTGAATAAAATGTGGAAAAATGGGGAAAAAATGTGGGAAAAAATGTGGAAAAATGTGGGAAAATATGGGAAAAAAATGGGGAAAAATTGGAAAAATGTGGGAAAAATATGGAAAAAGTGTTGGAAAAAATGGGAAAAATTTGGGAAAAATGTGGGAAAAATTTGGGAAAATTTTGGGAAAAAATGTGAATAAAATGGGAAAAAAATCCTAGAAAAAATGTGGAAAAATTTGGGTAAATATGGGAAAAAAATGTGGAAAAAATACAGAAAAAGGGGGGGAAAAATGTGGAAAAATGGGGAAAAGTGGGGAAAAATTTGGAAAATATTGTGGGGAAAATGTGGGAAAAAATAAGGAAGAAATGTGGGAAAAATTTGGGAAAAAATTGCGAAAAATTTGGGAAAATGGAGAAAAATGAGGAAAAGATGAAAGAAAATTTGTAAAAAAATGGGGAAAAATGTGGAAAAATGGGAAAAAAATGGGGAAAGAATCCCAGAAAAAATGTGGAAAAATGTGGGAAAATATGGGAAAAAAAGTAGAAAAAATATGGAAAAATGGGGAGAAAAATGGGGAAAAAAGTGGAAAAAATATGGAAAAAATGGGGAAAAAATGGGAGGAAAATTTGGGAAAAATATGGAAAATTTGTGGAAAAATAAGGAAAAAATGTGGAAAAATGTGGGGAAAATTAGGGAAAAATGTGGAAAAAATAAGAAAAAAGTTGGGAAAAATATGGAAAAAATGAGGAAAAATATGAAAAAATATGGAAAAATATGTGGAAAAAATAGGGAAAAATGGGGAAAAAAGTGGGAAAAATGTGGGAAAAATTGGAAAAAATGTGGGAAAAAGGTGGGAAAATGGGGAAAAAAGTGGAAAAAATTTGGAAAAAATTGGGGCAAATGTGGAAAAAATAGGGAAAAAATGGGGAAAAATTTGGGAAAAATTTGGAAAAAATTTGGGAAAAATATGGAAAAATGGAAAAAAATTGGGAAAAATCTGAAAAAATGTGGGGAAAATTTGGAAAAATTGGGGGGAAATGTGGAAAAAATGGGGGAAAAATGTGGGAAAAAATGGGAAAAATATGAAAAAATGGGGGAAAATGTGGTAAAGTATGGAAAAAATAAGGAAAAAATGTGGGAAAAATGAGGAAAAATTTGGGAAAAAGGGGAAAAAAATTTGGAAAAGAGTGGAAAAAAGGTGGAAAAAATGGGGAAAAACTTGAAAAAAAAGGGGAAAAAATGGGGGAAAATGTGGAAAAAACTGTGGGAAAATTTGGGAAAAATAGGGGGAAAATGGGGGAAAATGTGAGGAAAATGTGGGGAAAATATGGAAAAAAATTGTTGGAAAAGTGTGGAAAAAAGATGGAAAAAATGTGGGAAAAATATGGGAAAAGTGTGGAAAAAATAGGGAAAAAATATGGAAAAAATAAGGGGAAAAAAAAAGTGGGGAAAATGGGGAAAAAATGGAAAAAAATTTGGAAAAAAGTGGGAAAAATAAGGAAAAATGTGGGGAAAATGGGGAAGAAATGTGGGAAAATGTGAAAAACATCTGGAAAAAATTGTGGGGAAAATGTGGGAAAAATTGGAAAAAATGTGAAAAAATGTGGAAAAATAAGGGAAAATAGGAAAAATGGGGAAAGATGTGGGAAAAAAATGTTAAAAATGTGGGAAAAATAAGGAACAAATATGGGAAAAATGTGGGGGAAAATGGGGAAAAAATAAGGGAAAAATGTGGAAAAAATAGGGAAAATGTGGGAAAAAATTTGGGAAAAAATGGGGGAAAATGTGAAAAAATATGAAAAAATAGGAAAAAATATGGAAAAAATTTGGAAAAAATTGTGGGAAAATGGGGAAAAAATAGGGAAAAATATGGGAAAATGTGGGAAAAATGGGGAAAATGTGAAGAAAATTGGGGAAAAATGGGGAAAAAATGGGGGAAAAAGTGGGGAAAATGGGAAAAATATGGGAAAGATGTGGAAAAAAAGGGGAAAAATATGGAAAAATGGGGGAAAATGTGGACAAAATTAGGGAAAAAATGGGGAAAAATGTGGAAAAAATATGGAAAAATAGGGAAAAATTGGGGGGAAAATGTGGGAAAAATAGGGAAAAATTGGGGGGAAAAATGTGGAAAAAATATGGAAAAATAAGGAAAAATGTGGAAAAAAAATAGGGAAAAAAGGGGGAAAAATAGGAAAAATGGGAAAAAATTGGAAAAAATGGGGAAAAATGTGAAGAAAATTTGGAAAATTGGGGAAAAATGGGGGAAAAATGGGGGAAAAAGTGGGGAAAATGGGAAAAATATGGGAAAAATGGGGAAAAAAATGGGAAAAAATATGGAGAAATGGGGAAAAATGTGGACAAAATTAGGGAAAAATGGGGAAAAAAATGAGGAAAAAATGTGGGAAAAATAGGGAAAATTTGGGGGGGAAAATGTGGAAAAATAAGGAAAAATAAGGAAAAATGTGGAAAAAAATGGGGAAAAATAGGGAAAAAAGGGGGAAAAATAGGAAAAATGTGAAAAAATTGGAAAAATGTGGAAAAAATTGGAAAAAATGGGGGAAAAAGGTGGGAAAAATGTGAAAAAACGTGGAAGAAATACGGAAAAAATGGGGAAAAATAAGGAAAAATGGGGAAAAATTAGGAAAAAAAGTGGAAAAAATGGGAAAAATGAGGAAAAATGTCAGAAAAATGTGGGAAAAATTCCTGATTTTTTTCTTTCCTTCCCGAATTCCCAGACCCTCCTGCTGAAGTCCTGGAAGCTTTGGGGATTTGGGGATTTAACTCCTTCCGCCCGGCCAGGCTGAGGCTGTCATGAGGATCCTCTGTGGTGAGAATTTGGGGAATTTTTGGGAATTTTTTTGGAATTTTTTTAATTTGGGGGGGGGGGGGGTGGGGATTTTTGGGAATTTTTTGGGAATTTTTTGGATTTTTTGGGGAATTTTTTGGGATTTTTGGAGATTTTTTGGGGAATATTTGGGATATATTTGGGATTTATTGGGATTTATTTGGGATTTTTTGGGGGATTTTTTTTAAATTTGGATTTTTTAAAAATTTTTTTGGATTTTTTGGGGAATATTTGGGATATATTTGGGATTTATTGGGATTTATTTGGGATTTTTGGGGGGATTTTTTTTTTTATTTGGATTTTTA
>JAKEPQ010000188.1:0-29683 GCA_024500445.1 Entomyzon cyanotis | reverse complement strand
GGGAACCCCAAACCCCGCAGGATCCCAAAAACGTTGGTGCCTTTGGCCAGCTGGGAATGGGGTCAATGGGGTCAGGAATGGGGTTAGTGACCCCAAAAACAGCCAGGAAAACCCAAAACACAGCCAGGGAACCCCAAAACCAGCCAGGGACACCCCAAAACCCGCAGGATCCCAAATCCATACAGGGAACCCCAAAAACAGCCAGGGAACCCCAAACCCTGCAGGATCCCAAAAACGTTGGTGCCTTGAACCAGCTGTGGGGTCAGAGATCCCGAATCCACTTAGGGACACCCCAAACCCAGCCAGAGAACCCCAAATCCAACCAGAAACCCCAAACTCCGCAGGATCCCAGACACGTTGGTGCCTCGGACCAGCTGGGGGTGGGAATGGGGTTAGTGACCCCAAAACCAGCCAGGGAATCCCAAAACACAGCCAGGGACACCCCAAACCCTCCAGGATCCCAAATCCATACAGGAAACCCCAAAGGAACCCCAAATCCACACAGAGAACCCCAAACCCCACAGGATCCCGAAAACGTTGGTACCCCCGGACCAGCTGGGGATCAATGGGGTTATTGTTATAGGGACACTAAAACCAGCCAGGGACACCCCAAACCCCGCAGGATCCCAAAAACATTGGTGCCTCGGACCAGCTGGGGGTGGGAATGGGGTTAGTGACCCCAAAACCAGCCAGGGACACCCCAAAACACAGCCAGGGACACCCCAAACCCTGCAGGATCCCAAATCCACACAGGAAACCCCAAAGGAACCCCAAACCCCACAGGATCCCGAAAACATTGGTGCCTCGGACCAGCTGGGGGTGGGAATGGGGTTAGTGACCCCAAAACACAGCCAGGCACATCCCAAACCCCGCAGGATCCCAAATCCATACAGGAAACCCCAAAGGAACCCCAAATCCAACCAGGAACCCCAAATCCACCCAAGGAATCCCAAACCCCGCAGGATCCTGAAAACGTTGGTGCCCCGGACCAGCTGGGGGGTGGGAATGGGGTCAGACATCCCAAATCCAAACAGGGAACCCCAAAACCAGCCAGGGACACCCCAAACCCCACAGGATCCCAAATCCATCCAAGGGATCCCAAACCCCGCAGGATCCCGAACACGTTGGTGCCTCGGACCAGCTGTGGGGTCAGTGGGGTCAGAGATCCCAAATCCACACAGGGACACCCCAAAACCCACCCAGGGAACCCCAAACACGTTGGTGCCTTGAAGCAGCTGGGGGCTCAGGGGGGTCAGTGACCCACAGGGACCCCAAAACCAGCCAGGGACACCCCAGGTGACCCCAAACCCCAGTCCCTCCCAGTATCTCCCAGTTCCCATTCCAGTCTTCTCCCAGTCCATCCCAGTCCCTCCCAGTATCTCCCAGTCCCTCGCAGTTCCCCATTTCCCATTCCCAGTCTCCCCAGTCCCTCCCAGTCCATTCCCAGTCCCTCCCAGTCCATTCCCAGTCCCTCCCACTCCCATCCCAGTCCATCCCAGTCCCTCCCAGTCCACTCCCAGTCCATCCCAGTTCCTTCCCAGTCCCTCCCAGTTCCTCCCAGTATCTCCCAGTATCTCCCAGTCCCTCCCAGTCCCATCCCAGTCCATCCCAGTCCATCCCAGTCCCTCCTATTCCCTCCCAATCCCCTCCCAGTTCCCTCCAGTCCATCCCAGTCCCTCCCACTATCTCCCAGTCCATCCCAGTCCATCCCAGTCCCCTCCCAGTATCTCCCAGTTCCCCATTTCCCATTCCCAGTCTCCCCAGTCTCTCCCAGTCCATTCCCAGTCCCTCCCAGTCCATCCCAATCCCATCCCAACCCCATCCCAGTCCATCCCAGTCCCTCCAGGTTCCCTCCCAGTCCCTCCCAGTCACCCCAGTCCATTCCCAGTTCATCCCAGTCCCTCCAGGTTCCATCCCAGTATCTCCCAGTCCCTCCCAGTCCCTCCCAGTCCCTCCCAGTTCCCCCAGTTGCTCACGTATCTCTCGTGAGCCTCATCGGGAAAAGGCAAAGTCCTGGAGAAAGGTTGGCGATGAACCTCCAGTCCCAGCTGGAACATGGTTTGTTCCAGCCATTCCACGGGCATTCCCCTGGAAAAACATCCCAAAAAACATCCCAAAATATCCTAAAAATATCCCAAAAACATCCCAAAAAATATCCCAAAATATCCTAAAAATATCCTAAAAACATCCCAAAAATATCCCAAAAATATCCTAAAAATATCCTAAAAATATCCCATAAATCCCACATGGTTTGTTCTAACCATTCCACGGGCATTCCCCTGGAAAAACATCCCAAAAAATATCCTAAAATTATCCTAAAAATATCCTAAAAACATCCCAAAAAATATCCCAAAATATCCTAAAAATATCCCAAAAATATCCCAAAAATATCCTAAAAATATCCTAAAAATATCCCATAAATCCCACATGGTTTGTTCCAACCATTCCGCGGGCATTCCCCTGGAAAAACATCCCAAAAAACATCCCAAAATATCCTAAAAATATCCTAAAAATATCCCAAAAATATCCTATAAATATCCTAAAAATATCTTAAAAATATCCCAAAAATATCCTAAAAATATCCTAAAAATATCCCATAAATCCCACATGGTTTGTTCCAGCCATTCCACGGGCATTCCCCTGGAAAAACATCCCAAAAAACATCCCAAAATATCCTAAAAATATCCCAAAAACATCCCAAAAAATATCCCAAAATATCCTAAAAATATCCTAAAAACATCCCAAAAATATCCCAAAATATCCTAAAAATATCCTAAAAATATCCCAAAAATATCCTAAAAATATCCTAAAAATATCCTAAAAATATCCTAAAAATATCCTAAAAATATCCTGAAAATATCCTATAAATCACCCATGGTTTGTTCCAGCCATTCCACAGGCATTCCCCTGGAAAAACATCCCAAAAAACATCCCAAAATATCCTAAAGATATCCTAAAAATATCCCAAAAATATCCTAAAAATATCCTAAAAATATCCTAAAAATATCCCAAAAATATCCCAAAAATATCCTAAAAATATCCTAAAAATATCCCAAAAACATCCCAAAAAACATCCCAAAATATCCTAAAAATATCCTAAAAATATCCCATAAATCCCACATGGTTTGTTCCAGCCATTCCACGGGCATTCCCCTGGAAAAACATCCCAAAAAATATCCTAAAAATATCCTAAAATATCCTAAAAATATCCTGAAAATATTCTATAAATCACCCATGGTTTGTTCCAGCCATTCCATGGACATTCCCCTGAAAAAACCCCAAAAATATCCTAAAAACATCCCAAAAAATATCCTAAAATTATCCTAAAAATATCCTAAAAATATCCCATAAATCCCACATGGTTTGTTCTAACCATTCCACGGGCATTCCCCTAAAAACATCCCAAAAAATATCCCAAAAAATATCCCAAAAATATCCTAAAATATCCTGAAAATATCCTATAAATCACCCATGGTTTGTTCCAGCCATTCCACGGGCATTCCCCTGGAAAAACATCCCAAAAAACATCCCAAAATATCCTAAAAATATCCTAAAAATATCCTGAAAATATCCTAAAAACATCCCAAAAAACATCCCAAAATATCCTAAAAATATCCTAAAAATATCCTAAAAATATCCCAAAAATATCCTAAAATTATCCTATAAATCACCCATGGTTTGTTCTAACCATTCCACGGGCATTCCCCTGGAAAAACATCCCAAAAAACATCCCAAAATATCCTAAAAATATCCGAAAAACATCCCAAAAAATATCCCAAAATATCCTAAAAATATCCTAAAAATATCCCAAAAAATATCCTAAAAATATCCTATAAATCCCACATGGTTTGTTCCAGCCATTCCACGGGCATTCCCCTGAAAAACCCCAAAAATATCCTAAAAAATCCCAAAAAATATCCTAAAAATATCCTATAAATCACCCATGGTTTGTTCTAAACATTCCACGGGCATTCCCCTAAAAACATCCCAAAAAATATCCCAAAATATCCCAAAATATCCTAAAAATATCCTAAAAAATATCCCAAAATATCCTAAAAATATCCTGAAAATATCCTATAAATCCCACATGGTTTGTTCCAGCCATTCCACAGGCATTCCCCTAAAAACATCCCAAAAAATATCCCAAAAAATATCCCAAAAATATCCTAAAATATCCTAAAAATATCCTATAAATCCCACAGGGTTTGTTCTAACCATTCCACAGGCATTCCCCTGGAAAAAACCCAAAAATATCCTAAAAATATCCAAAAAAAATCCTAAAAATATCCTATAAATCCCACATGGTTTGTTCCAGCCATTCCACAGGCATTCTCCTAAAAATATCCCAAAATATCCCATAAAAACGGGATTGGGATATCCCCAAAATATCCCCTAAATCCCACACAGGAAATCCCAAAATGTTCCCTAAACCCCACATGGGGTGTTTGACCCCAAAATCCCAAATCCTCACCCCACTTTCCTTTTCCCCCCCGAATTCCCAGATGTGTTTCTCCCCCAAAAACCCCCAAAGTTCCCCCAAAATCCACCCCAAAACCCCCCAAAACCCCTCGTTCTCACCCCCAAATCCCCCAAAAACCCCAAAACCCCAAACTCACCCCACTCTCCTCTTGCTCCCCCCCGAACTCCCAGGTGTGTTTCTCCCCCAAATTCCTGATTCTCACCCCTAAATCCCCCAGAAACCCCAAAAAACTCCCAATTCTCACTCCCAAATCCCCCCAAGAACCCCAAAACCCCACAAAAAGCCCACAAAAACCCCAAACTCACCCCACTCTCCTCTTGTTCCCCCCGAATTCCCAGGTGTGTTTCTCCCCCAAATCCCCCAAAACTCCCCCATTCTCACCCCAAATTCCTCCAAATGCCCTCAAATCCCCCAAACTCCCCAAAAACCCCATAAAAACCCCATAAAAACCCCAAACTCACCCCCACTCTCCTCTTGTTCCCCTGAATTCCCAGGTGTGTTTCTCCCCCAAATCCCCCCCAAATTCCCCCATTCTCACCCCCTAACCCCCCAAACCCCCCAAAAACCCCATAAAAACCCCATAAAAACCCCAAACTCACCCCCACTCTCCTCTTGTTCCCCCCAAACTCCCAGGTGTGTTTCTCCCCCAAATCCCCACAAAAAGCACCAATTCTCACCCCCAAACCCCCCTAATCCCCCCAAAACCCCATAAAAACCCCATAAAACCCCCAAACTCACCCCACTCTCCTCTTGTTCCCCCCAAATTCCTGATTCTCACCCCTAAATCCCCCCAAACCCCACCCATTCTCACCCCCTAACCCCTCCAAACCCCCCAAATCCCCCCAAACCCCCCAAACACCCCAAAAACCCCACAAAAACCCCAATCTCACCCCACTCTCCTCTTGTTCCCCCCGAATTCCCAGGTGTGTTTCTCCCCCAAATTCCTGATTCTCACCCCTAAATCACCCCAAACCCCCCAAAAACCCCCCAGACCCCCCAAAAACCCCATAAAAACCCCATAAAACCCCAAACTCACCCCACTTTTCTCTTCTGTCCCCCAAACTCCCAGGTGTGTTTCTCCCCCAAACCCCCCAAAGTCCCCCCAAAATCCACCCCAAACCCCCCCAAAAACCCCCTATTCTCACCCCCAAATTCTCCCAAACCCCCTCAAATCCCCCAAACCCCATAAAAACCCCACAAAAACCCCAAACTCACCCCACTTTCCTCTTGTTCCCCCCGAACTCCCTGGCCAGCCCCAGCGCCCTGGCTCCCAGCTCCGAGCTCTCCCCCACCATGGTGGAGCCCATGGCGTTCTCCGACAGGTAGGTGCGCGGGGCCAGGGGGGGCAGCAGCAGGAACCAGGTGAGACCCGACAGGTAGCTCAGGATGCTGTGGGAGACCCCAAAATTAGTGAGGGAACCCCAAAAATGGCATCAGAACCCCAAAAACAGCATTCCAAAATCGGCATCCCAAAATCAGTATCGGCATCCTAAAATCGTCACTGATATCCCAAACCCATGAGCCTTAACAAGGGTCAGGGGGGCAGCAGGAACCAGGTGAGACCCGACAGGTAGCTCAGGATGCTGTGGGGAGACTCCAAAATTAGTGAGGGAACCCCAAAATTAGTGAGGGAACCCCAAAAACAGGAATTGGAACCCCAAAAACGACATCCCAAAAACAGCATCCCAAAATCAGTATCGGCATCCTAAAATCGTCACTGATATCCCAAACCCGTGAGCCTTAACAAGGGTCAGGGGGGCAGCAGGAACCAGGTGAGACCCGACAGGTAGCTCAGGATGCTGTGGGGAGACTCCAAAATTAGTGAGGGAACCCCAAAATTAGTGAGGGAACCCCAAAAACAGGAATTGGAACCCCAAAAACGACATCCCAAAAACAGCATCCCAAAATCAGCATCGGCATCCTAAAATCGTCACTGATATCCCAAACAAGGGGCAGGGGGCAGCAGGAACCAGGTGAGACCTGACAGGTAGCTCAGGATGCTGTGAGGAGACCCCAAAAACAGGGAATGGAACCCCAAAAGTAGTGATGGAACCCCAAAAACAACATCCCAAAATCGGCATTGGAACCCCAAAAACGGCATCCCAAAATCAGCATCGGGATCCTAAAATCATCACTGATATCCCAAATCAATGAGCTCTGATTAGGGCCAGGGGGGCAGGAGGAACCAGGTGAGACCCGACAGGTAGCTCAGGATGCTGTGGGGAACCCCAAAATTAGTGAGGGAACCCCAAAAACAGGGATTGGAACCCCAAAAACGACATCCCAAAAACAGCATCCCAAAATCAGTATCGGCATCCTAAAATCGTCACTGATATCCCAAACAAGGACTGGGGGGGCAGGAGGAGGAACCAGGTGAGACCAGACAGGTAGCTCAGGATGCTGCGGGGAACCCCAAAATTAGTGAGGGAACCCCAAAAACAACATCCCAAAATCGGTGTTGGAACCCCAAAAACAGCATCCCAAAGTCATCACTGATATCCCAAAATTGTCACTGTGCCCCAAAAAGGGCCAGGGGGGGCAGGAGGAGGAACCAGGTGAGACCCGACAGGTAGCTCAGGATGCTGTGAGGAGACCCCAAAAACAGGGATTGGAACCCCAAAAACAGCACCCCAAAACCAGCACTGGAACCCCGAAACTGGCACCCTAAAATCAGCATCCCAAAATCAGCATTGGCATCCCAAAATCATCACTGATATCCCAAACAAGGGTCGGGGGGCAGGAGGAGGAACCAGGTGAGACCCGACAGGTAGCTCAGGATGCTGTGAGAGACCCCAAAATTAGTGAGGGAACCCTAAAAACAGGGATTGGAACCCCAAAAACGGCATCAGAACCCCAAAAACAGCATTCCAAAATCGGCATCCTAAAATCAGTATCGGCACCCTAAAATTGTCACTGATATCCCAAACAAGGGGCAGCAGCAGGAACCAGGTGAGACCTGACAGGTAGCTCAGGATGCTGTGGGAGACCCCAAAAACTGGGATTGGAACCCCAAAAGTAGTGATGGAACCGCAAAAACAACATCGCAAAATCGGCATTGGAACCCCAAAAACGGCATCCCAAAATCAGCATCGGGATCCTAAAATCATCACTGATATCCCAAATCAATGAGCTCTGATTAGGGCCAGGGGGGCAGGAGGAACCAGGTGAGACCCGACAGGTAGCTCAGGATGCTGTGGGAGACCCCAAAAACTGGGATTGGAACCCCAAAAGTAGTGATGGAACCGCAAAAACAACATCGCAAAATCGGCATTGGAACCCCAAAAACGGCATCCCAAAATCAGCATCGGGATCCTAAAATCATCACTGATATCCTAAAATCATCACTGATATCCCAAATCAATGAGCTCTGATTAGGGCCAGGGGGGCAGGAGGAGGAACCAGGTGAGACCCGACAGGTAGCTCAGGATGCTGTGGGGGACCCCAAAATTAGTGAGGGAACCCCAAAAACGGCATCAGAACCCCAAAAACAGCATTCCAAAATCGGCATCCCAAAATCAGTATCGGCATCCTAAAATCGTCACTGATATCCCAAACCCGTGAGCCTTAACAAGGGTCAGGGGGGCAGCAGGAACCAGGTGAGACCCGACAGGTAGCTCAGGATGCTGTGGGGAGACTCCAAAATTAGTGAGGGAACCCCAAAATTAGTGAGGGAACCCCAAAAACAGCATCCCAAAATTGCTATTAGAATCCTAAAATCGGCATCCCAAAATCGTCACTGATATCCCAAACAAGGCTCAGGGGGGCAGGAGGAGGAACCAGGTGAGACCCGACAGGTAGCTCAGGATGCTGTGAGGAGACCCCAAAATTAGTGAGGGAACCCCAAAATTAGTGAGGGAACCCCAAAAACAGGGATTGGAACCCCAAAAATGGCATCAGAACCCCAAAAACGACATCCCAAAAACAGCATCCCAAAATCAGTATCGGCATCCTAAAATCGTCACTGATATCCCAAACAAGGGGCAGCAGCAGGAACCAGGTGAGACCCGACAGGTAGCTCAGGATGCTGCGGGGAACCCCAAAATTAGTGACGGAACCCCAAAAACAACATCCCAAAGTCATCACTGATATCCCAAAATTGTCACTGTGCCCCAAAAAGGGCCAGGGGGGGCAGGAGGAGGAACCAGGTGAGACCCGACAGGTAGCTCAGGATGCTGTGAGAGACCCCAAAAACAGGGAATGGAACCCCAAAATTAGTGATGGAACCCCAAAAACAACATCCCAAAATCGGCATTGGAACCCCAAAAACGGCATCCCAAAATCAGCATCGGGATCCTAAAATCATCACTGATATCCTAAAATCATCACTGATATCCTAAAATCATCACTGATATCCTAAATCAATGAGCTCTGATTAGGGCCAGGGGGCAGGAGGAACCAGGTGAGACCCGACAGGTAGCTCAGGATGCTGTGAGAGACCCCAAAAACAGGGAATGGAACCCCAAAATTAGTGATGGAACCCCAAAAACAACATCCCAAAATTGGTATTAGAATCCCAAAATCGACATCCCAAAATCAGCATCAGCATCCTAAAATCATCACTGATATCCCAAATCAATGTGCCCCAAAAAGGGCCAGGGGGGCAGGAGGAGGAACCAGGTGAGACCTGACAGGTAACTCAGGATGCTGTGGGGAACCCCAAAATTAGTGAGGGAACCCCAAAATCAGCATCGGCATCCTAAAATCATCATTGATATCCTAAAATCATCACTGATATCCCAAATCAATGAGCTCTGATTAGGGCCAGGGGGGCAGGAGGAACCAGGTGAGACCCGACAGGTAGCCCAGGATGCTGTGAGAGACCCCAAAATTAGTGAGGGGACCCCAAAATTAGTGAGGGAACCCCAAAAACAACATCCCAAAATCAGCATTGGAACCCCAAAATCGGCATCCCAAAATCATCACTGATATCCCAAAAAGGGTCAGGGGGCAGCAGGAACCTGGTGAGACCCGACAGGTAGCTCAGGATGCTGTGAGGAGACCCCAAAATTAGTGAGAGAACCCCAAAAACAGGGATTGGAACCCCAAAAACGACATCCCAAAAACAGCATCCCAAAATCAGCATTGGCATCCTAAAATTGTCACTGATATCCCAAACCCGTGAGCCTGAACAAGGGTCAGGGGGGCAGGAGGAGGAACCAGGTGAGACCAGACAGGTAGCTCAGGATGCTGTGAGAGACCCCAAAATTAGTGAGGGAACCCCAAAATTAGTGAGGGAACCCCAAAACCAGCATCCCAAAATCAGTATTGGCATCCTAAAACCATCACTGATATCCCAAAATCATCACTGATATCCCAAAAAGGGTCAGGGGGCAGCAGGAACCAGGTGAGACCCGACAGGTAGCTCAGGATGCTGTGGGGAGACCCCAAAATTAGTGAGGGAACCCCAAAAACAACATCCCAAAAACAGCATTGGAACCCCAAAATCAGCATCCCAAAATCGTCACTGATATCCCAAAATCATCACTGATATCCCAAACAAGGGTCGGGGGGGCAGGAGGAGGAACCAGGTGAGACCCGACAGGTAGCTCAGGATGCTGTGAGAGACCCCAAAAACAGGGAACGGAACCCCAAAATTAGTGAGGGAACCCCAAAAACAACATCCCAAAATCAGCATCCTAAAATTGTCACTGATATCCCAAACAAGGACAGGGGGGGCAGGAGGAGGAACCAGGTGAGACCCGACAGGTAGCTCAGGATGCTGTGGGAGACCCCAAAATTAGTGATGGAACCCCAAAAACAACATCCCAAAATTGGTATTAGAATCCCAAAATCGACATCCCAAAATCAGCATCAGCATCCTAAAATCATCACTGATATCCCAAACCAATGTGCCCCAAAAAGGGCCAGGGGGGGCAGCAGGAACCAGGTGAGACCTGACAGGTAACTCAGGATGCTGTGGGGAACCCCAAAATTAGTGATGGAACCCCAAAAACAGGGACTGGAACCCCAAAATTAGTGATGGAACCCCAAAATCAGCATCGGCATCCTAAAATCATCATTGATATCCTAAAATCATCACTGATATCCCAAATCAATGAGCTCTGATTAGGGTCAGGGGGGCAGGAGGAACCAGGTGAGACCCGACAGGTAGCCCAGGATGCTGTGGGGAACCCCAAAAACAGGGAATGGAACCCCAAAAGCAGCATCCCAAAACCAGCACTGGGCCCCCAAAAACGGCATTGGAACCCCAAAAATCATCACTGATATCCCAAAATGGACATTGGAACCCCAAAACCAGCATTGGAACCTCAAAATGGGAACCCCAGGAGACCCCAAATCCCCCAATCCCCCCAAATCCCCCAAATCCCCCCAAAATCCCCAAATCCCCCAATCCCCCCAAATCCCCCCAAATCCCCCAAATCCCCCAAACCCCTCCTAAATCCCCCCAAATCCCCCAAACCCCCCATAAATCCCCCCAAATCCCCCCAAATCCCCCAAATCCCCCAAATCCCCCCAAATCCCCCCTAAATCCCCCCAATCCCCCCAAATCCCAAATGCCCCCCAATCCCCCCAAATCCCCAAATCCCCCAAATCCCCCAATCCCACAAATCCCCCAAACCCCCCTAATCCCCCTCAATCCCCCCAAATCCCCCCTAAATCCACCCAAATCCCCCCAATCCCCCAAACCCCCCCCAATCCCCCCAAATCCCCCAAATCCCTCAAATCCCCTCAAATATCCCCAAATCCCCCCAAACCCCACAAATCCCCCAAATCCCCCCAAATCCCCCCAAACCCCACAAATCCCCCAAATCCCCCCAAATCCCCAAACCCCCCAATCCCCCCCAAATCCCCCCAAACCCTCGAAATCCCCCCTAAATCCCCCCAAACCCCCCCAAACCCCCCCAATCCCCCCAAATCCCCCCTAAATCCCCCCAAATCCCCCCAATCCCCCAAATCCCCCAAATCCCCAAATCCCCCCAATCCCCCAAATCCCACCTAAATCCCCCAAATCCCAAATCCCCAATCCCACAAATCCCCCAATCCCCCAAATCCCCCCAATCCCCCTAAATCCCCCCAAATCCCCCAATCCCCCAAATCCCCCCAATCCCCCAAATCCCCCAAATCCCCCCAAATCCCCCAATCCCCCAAATCCCAAATCCCCAAATCCCCCCAATCCCCCCAAATCCCCCAAATCCCCCCAATCCCCCAAATCCCCCCAAATCCCCCAAATCCCCCCAATCCCCCCAATCCCCCCAAATCCCCCCAAATCCCCCCCAAACCCCCCCAATCCCCCAAATCCCTCCAATCCCTCCAATCCCCCTAAATCCCCCAAATCCCCAAATCCCCAAATCCCCCCAATCCCCCAAATCCCCCAAATCCCCCAATCCCCCAAATCCCCCCAAATCCCCCAATCCCCCAATTCCCCCCAATCCCCCAAATCCCCCCAATTCCCCCCAATCCCCCAAATCCCCCCAATCCCCCCAATCCCCCAATCCCCCCAATCCCCCAATTCCCCCAAATCCCCCCAATCCCCCAATTCCCCCCCAATCCCCCAATTCCCCCAATCCCCCAAATCCCCCAATCCCCCCAATCCCCCAATCCCCCCAAATCCCCAAATCCCCAAATCCCCCCAATCCCCCAAATCCCCCCAACCCCCCAAATCCCCCCAAATCCCCCCCCAAATCCCCCCAATCCCCCAATTCCCCCCAATCCCCCAAATCCCCCAAATCCCCCCCAATCCCCCAAATCCCCCCAAATCCCCCCAATCCCCCAATTCCCCCCAATCCCCCAAATCCCCCCAAATCCCCCCAATCCCCCAATTCCCCCCAAATCCCCCAAATCCCCCCAATCCCCCAATCCCCCCAATCCCCCAATCCCCCCAAATCCCCCAAATCCCCTAAATCCCCCAAACCCCAAATCACTCACCACAATGGGGTGTTGAGCTGCAGCACCAGCCTGGCCAGCGCCCGGCGGCACTGCGGGTCTGACAGCAACCCCATAGCTGCTTTTGGGGTCACTGCGGGGTTTGGGGTCACTCGGGGGGTTTGGGGTCACTCTGGGGTCACTGGGGGGCACAGAGGTGAGGAGGGGTCTGCGCTGACCCCATAGAGACCCCACAGCCAGGGAGGACAGCCCTGGTTCTGCCCTGAACCCCATGGATCTCCCCATAGACCCCACAGACCCCACAAATCACCCCACAGACCCCACAAATGACCCCATAGACCCCACAAATGACCCCACAGACCCCACAAATGACCCCATAGACCCCGGAGAGCACCCTAAACCCCACAGACCCCACAGACACCCCGAACCCCACAGAGCCCCCTAAACCCCACAGACCCCACAGACGTCCCTACAGACCCCCCAGACCACCCCACAGACCCCACAAAGCTTCCATTTCCACCCCAAAACCCTCTCCCCACCCCACAGACCACCCCATAGACCCCACAGACCACCCCGAACCCCACAGAGCCCCCAAAGCCCACAGACCCCCCTGAGCTGCACTCCCACCCCAAAACCCTCTCCCCACCCCACAGACCCCTCAAAGCTCCCGTTCCCACCCCACAGACCAACCCATTGACCCTACAAACCCCACAGACCCCACAGAGCACCCCACAGAGCCCACAAAGCTCCATTCCCATCCCAAAACCCTCTTCCCCACCCCACAGACCATATCTAGACCCCACAGACCCCACAGACCACCCCGAGCCCTACAGAGCCCCCAAAACCCCACAACCCCCCCCAAAACTCCCATTCCCATCCCGAAACCCTCTTCCCACCCCACAGACCCCACAACGCTCGCATTCCCATCCCAAAGCTCCTCTCCCAACACCACAGACCCTACAGACAACCCTATAGACCCCACAGCCCCCTCCCCACCCCACAGACCCCACAGAGCCCCCAAAGCTCCACTCCCACCCCACAGATCACCCCAAACCCCACAGACCCCCCAAAGCTCCACTCCCACCCCACAGATCACCCCAAACCCCACAGACCCCCCGAAGCTCCACTCCCACCCCACAGATCACCCCAAACCCTCTCCCCACCCCATAGACAACCCGAACCCCACAGATCACCCCAAACCCCCCAAAGCTCCCGTTCCCACCCCATATACCCCACAGATCACCCCACAGCCCCCTCCCCACCCCACAGACCCCACAGCCCACTCAAAGCTCCCATTCCCACCCCACAGACCCCACAGATCACCCCAAACCCCACAGATCACCCCAAACCCTCTCCCCACCCCACAGAACACCCCACAGACCCCCCCAAAGCTCCTCTCCCCACCCCACAGACACCCCAGACCACCCCACAGACCCCACAGACCCCACAGCTCACCCCAAACCCCACAGGTCACCCCACAGACCCCACAGACACCCCGAACCCCACAGAGCCCCCTAAACCCCACAGACCCCACAGACGTCCCTACAGACCCCCCAGACCACCCCACAGACCCCACAAAGCTTCCATTCCCACCCCAAAACCCTCTCCCCACCCCACAGACCCCTCAGAGCTCCCATTCCCACCCCATAGACCACCCCATGGACCCCACAAAGCCCCATTCCCATCCCAAAACCCTCTTCCCCACCCCATAGACCCCATCTAGACCCCACAGAGCACCAGCCAGCCCTCTCCCCCACCCCACAGACCCCACAAACCCCTCAAAGCTCCCATCCCCACCCCACAGATGATCCCACAGACCCCCCGCAGCCGCCTCCCCACCCCACAGACCCTACAGATCACCCCACAGACCCCACAGACCCCTCGAAGCTCCTCTCCCCACCCCACAGATCACCCCACAGCCCCCTCCCCACCCCATAGGGACCCCGAACCCCACAGACCCCCCAAAGCTCCTCTCCCCACCCCACAGACACCCCAGACCACCCCACAGACCCCACAAACACCCCACAGATCACCCCCCAGCCCTCTCCCCACCCCACAGACCCCACAGACCCCACAGACCCCTAAAAGCTCCTCTCCCCACCCCACAGACGCCACACACCCCACAGACCCCTCAAAGCTCCCATTCCCACCCCACAGATCACCCCAGACCACCCCACAGACCCCACAAACACCCCACAGACCCCTCAGATCACCCCAAACCCCATAGATACCCCAGACCACCCCACAGATCACCCCAAACCCCACAGACACCCCACAGACCCCACAGATCACCCCACAGACCCCACAGGTCACCCCACAGACCCCACAGACACCCCACAGACCCCACAGATCACCCCACAGACCCCACAGGTCACCCCACAGACCCCACAGACACCCCACAGACCCCACAGATCACCCCAAACCCCACAGACACCCCACAGACCCCACAGATCACCCCAAACCCCACAGGTCACCCCACAGACCCCACAGATCACCCCAAACCCCACAGACACCCCACAGACCCCACAGATCACCCCAAACCCCACAAACACCCCACAGCTCACCCCTCAGCCCCACTCCCCACACCCTCACTCCCTCACTCCCCCCGCACCCCACACGGCTCTGACCCGACCCCTTCCCTGCCCCACACCCCGCTGTGCCCCCCCGGGACCCCAAAACCCCCCAAAATCACCTCAAAAATCCTAAAAAAAACCCAAAAATCCCCCAAACCCGCCGCCCCCCCCACCTGGGACAGCAGGCCGCGCCAGGCCGCGCAATCGCTGCCCGAGCACGCGGCCAGGGCGGGGAGAGGAGCGCCGAGATATCGATCGATAGGGCGGCACCGCGCCGCCAGGGGGCGCCAGGGAGCGGGGGGCGGGGCTAAGGGAAGTGGGCGGGGCTAAATGGAGTGGGCGGGGCTAGGGAATAATGGGATTTGGGGGAATAACAGGGAATTTGGGGGCAAAAAGAGAGTTTTGGGGGCAGAAAAGGGGATCGGGACAAAGGGAATAACGGGATTGAGGGGAATAATGGGGAATAATGGGGAATAATGGGGAATTTGGGGGAAAAAAGGGGGATTTGGGGACAGAAAAGGAGTTTGGGGCAAAGGGAATAATGGGATTTAGGGGAATAATGGGGAATTTGGGGGAAATGGGGGGAAAAGGGGGTTTGGGGCAGAAAAGGGGTTTGGGGCAAAGGGAATAATGGGGATTTGGGGGAATAATGGTGATTTGGGGGAATAATGGGGAATTTGGGAGAAGAATGGGGAATTTGGGGAAAATTAGGGCAAAAAGGGGGATTTGGGGGCAGAAAAGGGGTTTGGGGCAAAGGGAATAACGGGATTTAGGGGAATAATGGGAGATTTGGGGGAAATGGGGGCAAAAAGGAGAGTTTGGGGACAGAAATGGAGGTTGAGGCAAAGGGAATAATGGGATTTGGGGGAATAGTGGGGGATTTGGGGGAAATGCGGCCAAAAAGGGGGATTTGGGGGCAGAAAAGGGGTTTGGGGCAAAGGGAATAATGGGATTTGGGGGAATAACGGGGAATTTGGGGGAAAAAAGGGGGTTTGGGGGCAGAAAAGGGGTTTGGGGCAAAGGGAATAATGGGATTTAGGGGAATAGTGGGGGATTTGGGGGAATAACGGGGGATAAGGGGGGAAAATGGGGATTTGGGGGAATAATGGGGGTTTTGGGGACAATGGGGTAAAAGGGGTGCAAGGGGGGTGAGAGGGGGTAGGACACAGGTGACACACACGTGACACACACGTGACACACGACACACACGTGACACAGAACACGCAGTGACACGCCAGGGTTTATTGCCATTGGTCACTCCCTAAAACCCGCAGGGTCACAGGTCCAGTGTCCCCACACTGTCACCACAGTGTCCCCAGGGTCAGCTGGTCACCGTAGTGTCCCCAGGGCCAGTTGGTCACTGCAGTGTCCCCAGGGTCAGTTGGTCACCGTAGTGTCCCCAGGGCCAGTTGACCACCACAGTGTCCCCAGGGTCAGCTGGTCACTGCAGTGTCCCCAGGGCCAACTGGTCACCACAGTGTCCCCAGGGTCAGCTGGTCACCGCAGTGTCCCCAGGGTCAGCTGGTCACCGTAGTGTCCCCAGGGTCACTTGGTCACCGCAGTGTCCCCAGGGTCACTTGGTCACCGCAGTGTCCCCAGGGCCAGTTGGTCACCGCAGTGTCCCCAGGGTCAGTTGACCACTGCAGTGTCCCCAGGGTCAGCTGGTCACTGCAGTGTCCCCAGGGTCAGTTGGTCACCACAGTGATGTCATGTTGGTGTCCCCAGGGTCAGTTGGTCACCGCAGTGTCCTCAGGGCCAGTTGGTCACTGCAGTGTCCCCAGGGTCAGTTGGTCACCGTAGTGTCCCCAGGGCCAACTGGCCACCACAGTGTCCCCAGGGCCAGTTGGTCACCGCAGTGTCCCCAGGGCCAGTTGGTCACCGCAGTGTCCCCAGGGCCAACTGGTCACCGCAGTGTCCCCAGGGTCAGTTGGTCACTGCAGTGTCCCCAGGGGTCAGCTGGTCACTGCAGTGTCCCCAGGGTCAGTTGACCACCACAGTGTCCCCAGGGTCAGTTGGTCACTGCAGTGTCCCCAGGGGTCAGCTGGTCACTGCAGTGTCCCCAGGGTCAGTTGACCACCGCAGTGTCCCCAGGGTCAGTTGGTCACTGCAGTGTCCCCAGGGTCAGTTGACCACCGCAGTGTCCCCAGGGTCACTTGGTCACCACAGTGTCCTCAGGGCCAGTTGGTCACCGCAGTGTCCCCAGGGTCAGCTGGTCACTGCAGTGTCCCCAGGGTCAGTTGGTCACTGCAGTGTCCCCAGGGTCAGTTGGTCACCGTAGTGTCCCCAGGGCCAGTTGACCACCACAGTGTCCCCAGGACCAGTTGACCACCACAGTGTCCCCAGGGCCAGTTGGTCACCGCAGTGTCCCCAGGGTCAGTTGGTCACTGCAGTGTCCCCAGGGTCAGTTGGTCACCACAGTGATGTCATGTTGGTGTCCCCAGGGTCAGTTGGTCACCGCAGTGTCCCCACGGTGGTCACTTGGCCATGGCTGTGTCCTTGCAGTGTCCCCACGGTGGTCACTGTGCCATGGCAGTGTCACCGCAGTGTCCCCATGGCACTGTCCCCACGGTGTCCCTGCGGTCAGTGTTCCATGGCCATGTCCTTGCAGTGGTCACTTATCCATGGCCATAGCCTGGGGTGGTCACTGTGGTCAGTTCCTGTGCCATGGCAATGTCCCCACAGTGGTCATTATGCCACAGCAGTGTCCCCACACCGGACACTGCTCCATGGTGGTGTCCTGGGATGGTCACTGTGCCATGGCCATGTCCCCACACCGGTCACTGCTCCACGGTGGTGTCCTGGGGTGGTCACTGTGCCATGGCCATGTCCCCACAGTGGTCACTGTGCCATGGAGGTGTCTTGGAGTGGTCATTGTGCCATAGCCATGTCCTGGGTGGTCACTGTGCCATGGCAGTGTCCTGGGGTGGTCACTGTGGTCAGTCACAATGCCACAGCAGTGTCCCCACAGCGGTCACTGCTCCACGGCGGTGTCCTGGAGTGATCACTGTGGTCAGTTCCTGTGCCATGGCAGTGTCCTGGGGTGTGGTCACAATGCCACGGCAGTGTCCCCACAGTGGTCACTGCACCATGGTGGTGTCCTGGGTGGTCACTGTGCCATGGCGGTGTCCTGGGGGGGTGGTCACTGCTCCATGGCAATGTCCCTGCAGTGGTCACTGGGATGGTCACTGCTCCATGGCAATGTCCTGGGGTGGTCACTGTGGTCAGTCACTGTGCCATGGCAATGTCCCCCAGCAGTCACTGTTCCATAGCCATGTCCTGGGGAGGTGGTCACTGTGCCATGGTGATGTCCCCACAGTGGTCACTGCTCCGTGGCCATGTCCTGGGGTGTGGTCACTGCTCCATGGCCATGTCCCCACAGTGGTCACTGCTCCATGGCCGTGTCCTGGGGTGGTCACTGTGGTCAGTCCTGATGCCATGGCCATGTCCCCACAGTGGTCACTGCTCCTTGGTGGTGTCCTGGGGTGGTCACTGTGGTCAGTCCCTGTGCCATGGCCATGTCCCCACAGTGGTCACTGCTCTGTGGCTGTGTCCTGGGATGGTCACTGCTCCATGGAGGTGTCCTGGGGTGTGGTCACTGCTCCATGGCCATGTCCCCACAGTGGTCACTGCTCTGTGGCTGTGTCCTGGGGTGTGGTCACTGTGCCATGGCCATGTCCCCCCAGCGGTCACTGCTCCATGGTGGTGTCCTGGGGTGTGGTCACTGTGCCATGGCCATGTCCCCCCAGCGGTCACTGCTCCATGGTGGTGTCCTGGGGTGTGGGCACTGCTCCATGGCCATGTCCCCGCAGTGGTCACTGCTCCATGGCCATGTCCTGGGGTGTGGTCACTGTGCCATGGTGGTGTCCTGGGGTGGTCACTGCAGTCAGTCCCCATGCCATGGCCATGTCCCCACACTGGTCACTACTCTGTGACCGTGTCCCCACAATGGTCACTGCTCCATGGCGGTGTCCTGGCGCAGCCTGGCCCTCACCACGCTGTCCAGCACGGCGTGCAGCCCCCGGCAGGCGGCCTGGGCAGCGTCCAGCACCGGCCCCAGCCTGTCCTGGTGCAGCCGGGCGCTGAGCTGGCACAGTGCCAGCTGCCCGCTGCCCGCCACCGTGGCCACCACCAGCCTGGGGCCGCCGGCCGCCTCCTCGGCCGAGCTCAGGTCACTCAGGGCCACCGGGGGTCCGGCGGGGGCTTCGGCCAGTCCTGCCGAGCCGGCCACCACGGGGCCGCGCAGCGCCACGCCGGCGTCCAGCAGGGCCAGCCCGGCCGCGCTCACCGTGGCCGCGAGTTCACCGCCGTCCGCCTGCAGGACCTGGGGGGAGAGGATAGCAAGATGACCCAAAATGACCCAAAATCCCATAGATCTGTGTGCCCTAGCTCACCGCCGTCCACCTGTAGGACCTGGAGGGGAGAGGATAGCAAAAATTACCCAAAATACCCCAAAATGACCCAAAATCCCATAGATCTGTGTGCCCTAGCTCGCCGCTGTCCACCTGCAGGACCTGGGGGGAGAGGATAGCAAAAATGACCCAAAATCCCATAGATCTGTGTGCCCCAGGTCATCCCAATCTGCCTGGAGGATCTGTGGGGATCAGGGACACCAAAAATATCCAAAATACCCCCAAAATGACCCAAAATTCCACACACCCTGTGTGCCCCAGGTCATCCCCACCTGCCTGCAGCACCTGGGGGGGACAGGATACCAAAAATAACCCCAAAATGACTCAAAATCCCATAGACCTGTGTGCCCCAGGTCATCCCAATCTGCCTGGAGGATCTGTGGGGATCAGGGACACCAAAAATATCCAAAATACCCCAAAATGACCCAAAATTCCACACACCCCGTGTGCCCCAGGTCACCCCCATCTGCCTGGAGGACCTGGGGGAGACAGGAAAACCAAAAATATCCCAAAATGACCCAAAATCCCATAGATCTGTGTGCCCCAGGTCACCCCCATCAGCCTGGAGGATCTGGGGGGGACAGGATACCAAAAATAACCCAGAATGACTCAAAATCCCCAAAATCCCATAGATCTGTGTGCCCCAGGTCATCCCAATCTGCCTGGAGGATCTGGGGGGATCAGGGACACCTAAAATACCCCAAAATGACCCAAAATGACCCAAAATAAATCCCATAGATCTGTGTGCCCCACGTCACCCCCATCAGCCTGGAGGATCTGAGGGGGACAGGATAGCAAAAATATCCCAAAATCCCAAAAATCTGTGTGCCCCAGGTCACCCCCATCAGCCTGGAGGATCTGGGGGGGACAGGATACCAAAAATCCCCAAAATGACCCAAAATCCTACAGACTCTGGGTGCCCCAGGTCATCCCCATCGGCCTGGAGGATCTGTGGGGGATCAGAGGATGACCCAAAATCCCCAAAATCTGCCCTAGATCCCTCCAGGACCCCCCCAGACTCCCCAAATACCCCATTTTCCCCCCAAGTCCCAATCTCACCTGCACATGGATATCAATTTGGGATCAGGGGTAGAGCTGGGTGAGCACAGCCCCTCCAGGACCCCCAAATACCCCATATTTCACCCCAAATCCCCCATATTTCACCCCAAATTCCCCATTTTCACCCCAAATCCCAATCTCACCTGCACAAACACATCGATCTGGGATCAGGGGTAGAGCTGGGTGAGCACAGCCCCCTCCAGGACCCCCAAATACCCCATATTTCCCCCAAATCCCAATCTCACCTGCACAAACACGTCGATTTGGGACCGGGGGTAGAGCTGGGTGAGCACAGCCCCCTCCAGGACCCCCAAATCTCCCCAAATCCCCCAAATCCCAAACCCACCTGCACAAACACGTCGATCTGGGACCGGGGGTAGAGCTGGGTGAGCACAGCCCCCTCCAGGACCCCCAAATCCCCCCCAAATCCCCCAAATCCCAAACCCACCTGCACAAACACGTCGATCTGGGACCGGGGGTAGAGCTGGGTGAGCACAGCCCCCTCCAGGACCCCCAAATCCCCCATATTTCACCCCAAATCCCAAACCCACCTGCACAAACACGTCGATCTGGGATCGGGGGTACAGCTGGGTGAGCACAGCCCCCTCCAGGACCCCCAAATACCCCACAAATCCCCCAAATCTCCCCCAAATCCCAATCTCACCTGCACAAACACGTCGATCTGGGACCGGGGGTACAGCTGGGTGAGCACAGCCCCCTCCAGGACCCCCGGAGCAGCAGGGCTCTCTCCCCAGACCTCCTGTCCCCCCCGCCCTGGGGGGTCTCCTCCTCCTCTCGCCGCCCCCCGCGAACGGCGCTGAGCTGCAGCGGCAGCTGAGCAGGGCTCGGTCCTGGGGGGCTTTGGCCCGGGACCCCCGAACCTGGGGAGAGAAAGGGGGGGTTAGATGGTGGGGGACCCCGAAATGGGGGAGAAAATGGGGGTTAGACAAGGGGGCTGTGGGACCCCCAAACCTGGGGAGAGAAAGGAGGGTTAGACAAGGGGGAGACCCCGAACCTGGGGAGAAAATGGGGTTAGACAAGGGGGCTGTGGGACCCCCGAACCTGGGGAGAGAAAAATGGGGGGTTAGGCAAGGGGGAGACCCCGAACCTGGGGAGAAAATGGGGGATAGACAAGGGGGCTGTGGGACCCCCAAACCTGGGGAGAGAAAAATGGGGGGTTAGGCAAGGGGGAGACCCCGAACCTGGGGAGAAAATGGGGGATAGACAAGGGGGCTGTGGGACCCCCGAACCTGGGGAGAGAAAAATGGGGGGGTTAGACAAGGGGGAGACCCCGAACCTGGGGAGAGAAAGGGGGGAACCCCGAAATTGGGGAGAAAATGGGGGGGTTAGACAAGGGGGCTCGGTCCTGGGGGGTCAGATAGTGGGGGACCCCCGAACCTGGGGAGAGAAAGGGGGAGAAAAATGGGGGGTTAGACATAGGGGGCTCGGTCCTGGGGGGCTTTGGCCCGGGACCCCTGAACCTGGGGAGAGAAAGAGGGGAGTTAGACAAGGAAGGGACACTGAAATGGGGAGAAAATGGGGGGCTAGATAGTGGGGGACCCCCGAAATGGGGGAGAAAATGGGGGGTTAGACAAGGGGGGGAATGCAGGACCCCCGAACCTGGGGAGAGAAAGGGGGGTAGATAGTGGGGGACCCCCGAAATGGGGAGAGAAATGGGGGATTAGACAAGGGGGGACCCCCGAAATGGGGGAGAAAAGAATACAGGACCCCCAAAATGGGGGAGAAAAATGGGGGGTCAGGTAGGGGGAAGACTGCAGGACCCCCAAAATTGGGGAGAAAAATGGGGTTCAGGTGGTGAAAGGACTGTGGGACCCCCCGAAATTGGGGAGAAAAATGGGGTTCAGGTGGTGAGAGGACTGTGGGACCCCCGAAATGGGGGAGAAAAATGGGGGTTCAGGTGGTGAAGGACTCCCGAAATGGGGAGAGAAAGGGGGTTAGACAAGGGGGATCCCCAAAATGGGGAGAAAGTGGGGGTTACATAGTGGGGTACCCCCAAACCTGGGGAGAAAATGGAGTGTCAGGTAGTGGGGGACCCCCGAAATGGGGGAGAAAAGAATGCGAGACCCCCGAATCTGGGGAGAAAAATGGGGTTCAGGTGGTGAAAGGACTGTGGGACCCCCGAAATGAGGGAGAAAATGGGGGTTAGGTGGTGGGAAGATTGTGGGACCCCTGAAATGGGGGAGAAAATGGGGGGGTTAGATAGTGGGGGACCCCCGAAATGGGGGAGAAAATGGGGGTTAGGTAGGGGGACTGTGTGACCCCCAAAATGGGGAGAAAAGAATGTGGGACCCCCAAAATGGGGGAGAAAAATGGGGGTCAGGTGGTGAGGGACCCCCAAAATGGGGGATTGAGGAGAAATGGGGAGGGGGGCTGTGGTGAGGGGGGTCCCTGGGGGACACAAATTGGGGAAAGGGTGCTGGAAAATAAACCAGTTTAAAAATTTTGCATAACTTCAGTCCAAGTGTTTTTATGTCTTCAGCGCTAGAGAAATAATTTTAAGTTTCTTTTAAGGGCATTGTTTTACCAGGTGAGATCTAATGAGCTCAGTATATAAAAAAATTGGGAATAACCCAAAAATAAAAGGTTATTAGGAAACTATCGACCCCAAAAAACACCCCTGGCTAATGGGAAACACCTAGTCCAGGAAAAGAGAAATAAAAAAGAAAATCTAATTAACATCAGAGGTGAGGAGATTCAAATCCAATGGGAAACTGAATCCTGCAGAATTGCTCAACTTTATACCAATTTCTAGGTGTTTTAACTGTATGAAATCTGAAAAATTGGGTAAAAGTGGTGTATCATGGAATGATTCTCTCTGCACACCACGTGTAAATGAAATTATTTCTGTGGTATATCCTGGTGAAATAATAAAATAATATTTTGATCCTCTAACATTAAAAATACTGTTGGAAGGTTTTTGTTTTTCCTGCAGATTTGGTGACAAATGAGCACTGAGCAAACACGTTTCCAGATATTTTTACTGGATAAAATATCTGAAAAATCTAGTAAATATCAGGTATCATGGAGTGATTCTCCCTGCACACCATGTGTGGATGAGATGATTCCTGAGGTAAATCCTGGCCAGAACAACATCCTGGGCAGATAATAAAGCAATGCCTTGACTCTCTAACATTTAAAATATTGTTGGAGGGTTTTTGGGTTTGTTTTTCCCGCCATTTTGGGACAACAGGCCCTGAAAAAGGGGGTGTCCAGTCTGGGGGTGTCCACCCTGAGGGGATCACAGGCCTGAGGGGGTCCCAGGCCATGAAAAAGTGGGTGTCCAGTCTGAGAATGTCCAGCCCTGAGGGTATCCCAGGCCCTGAAAAAGGGGTGTCCATCCCAAGGGCTCACAGGCCCTGAGAGGATGTCCAGCCCTGGGGATGTCCATCCTGAGGGGTCACAAGCCCTGAGGGGGTGTCCAGTCTGGGGGTGTCCAGCCCTTAGAAAGGGGGGTGTCCATCCTGAAGGATGTCCAGTCTGGGGATGTCCATCCTGAGGGGCTCACAGGCCTTGAGAAAAGGGGTGTCCATCCTGAGGGGCTCACAGGCCCTGAGGGGTCACAGGCCCAGGGAAAGAGGGTGTCCAGTTTGGGGATGTCCAGCCCTGAGGGGATCCCAGGCCCTGAGGGGTGTCCATCCTGAGGGGTCCCAGACCCTGAGGAGGTGTCCAGCCTGGGAACGTCCATCCTGAGGGATCCCAGGCCAGAGAGGGTCCCAGGCCCTGAAAAAGTGGGTGTCCAGTCTGGGAATGTCCAGCCCTGAGGGGATCCCAAGCCCTGAAAAAGTGGATGTCCATCCTGAGGGGGGTCACAGACCCGGAGGGGATCCCAGGCCCTGAAAAAGGAGGTGTCCAGTCTGGGGGTGTCCAGCCCTGGGGGGATTCCAGGCCCTCAAAATGGGGGTGTCCATCCTGAGGGGTGTCCATCCTGAGGGGTGTCCAGTCTGGGGATGTCCACCCTGAGGGATCCCAGGCCCTGAGCGGTGTCCAGTCTGGGAACATCCATCCTGAGGGGGTCACAGGCCGTGAGAAAGGAGGTGCCCAGCCCTGAGGGATGTCCAGCCCTGGGGATGTCCATCCCGAGGGGTCACAGGCCCTGAGAAACCGGGTGTCCATCCTAAGGGGGTCACAGGCCTTGAGGGGTGTCTAGTCTGGGAATATCCACCCTGAGGGCTCCCAGGCCCTGAGAGGTTTCCATCCCCGATTTGGGGATGTTCTCCCCCATCCCCCGGGCGATCTCAGCCCCCCGCTCCCCCGCTCACCTCATGCGGGCCGTACACGGCCGCCAGCACCTTGGTGTTGCCCTGCTCCAGGTACGCCGAGCCGTCCGCCCTGGCCAGCACCCCGAGCCGCGCCCGCACCTTGCGCAGCTCGTCCGGCCGCCGCCCGTCCGCCCGGAACCCCGCGTCCGACAGCAGCTCCAGCCCCGCCATCCCGCTCCGCTCCCGCCTTGGCCGCCGGTGCTGCTGCCGCTCCGGACACCGCGTGTGGGGCCGGACTACAGCTCCCGGCGTGCACCGCGCGGCCTGTGGGCGCCATGAGGGGGAGGACTACAACTCCCGGCGTGCACCGCGCGCGGCCTCTGGGAGCCATTGAGCGCCGCTAGGGGGAGGACTACAACTCCCGGCGTGCCCCGCGCGGGCCCTGTGGGTGCCATTAGGTGAGGACTACAGCTCCCGGCGTGCCCCGCGCGGGTCCTGTGGGTGCCATTGAGCGCCGCTAAGGGGAGGACTACAGCTCCCGGCGTGCACCGCGCGGCCTATGGGCGCCATGAGGGGAAGGACTACAGTTCCCGGCGTGCCCCGCGCGCGCAGCCCGCCAAAAGGAAGCCCCGCCCCGCTGACGTGTCCCGCGGCCGAGGCCACGCCCCAAGCCTCGATCCCGACTGAAGCCACGCCCCTAGTGACGCAGCACTCAAGCGAGGCCACGCCCCTTATGGTATCCCTAATTGGCCGCTCAGCCATCGAGGCCACGCCCCCTGAACTAGACCACGCCCCTATAGGGTATGAATCGCGTGACTGCTTTGAGGCCACGCCCCCAAGGACACCGCCCCAATTGGCCACGCCCCCGAGCAGGCCACGCCCCTCCGGTGGCACCGAGCGGAACCGGAGCGACCGGAGAGACACAGCGCCCCCTGGCGGAGCGGGGCGGGCGGGACCGGACCTCCTCCGGACAGCGCCGGACAGCACCGGGCAGCACTGACCCCTTACCGGACACCGCCGGAACTCCTCCGGACAGCGCCGGACAGCACCGGGCAGCACTGACCCCTTACCGGACACCACCGACCCCTTACCGGACACCACCGACCCTTTACCGAACCTCCTCTGGACAGCACCGACCCCTTACCGGACACCGCCGGACCTCCTCCGGACAGCGCCGGACAGCACCGGACAACACTGACCCCTTACCGGACACCACTGACCCCTTACCGGACACCGCCGGACTTCCTCCGGACACCGCCGACCCCTTACCGGACACCGCTGACCCCTTACCGGACCTTTACCGAGCGGCGCCGAGCCCTTACCGGGCAGTGCCAAGCCGTGCCGGGCCGTACCGGGCACTCCCGCCCCTTCACCGGACACTGCTGACCCTTCACCGACCTTCGGCCAGGCCGTACCGGACAGTACCGACCCTTCACCGGACAGTACCGACCCCTTACCGGACACCACCGACCCTTCACCGGACAGTACCGATCCCCTACCGGACACCACCGACCCTTCACCGGACAGCCCCGACCCTTCACCGGACAGTACCGACCCCCTACCGGACACCGCGACCCCTTACCGGACAGTCCCGACCCTTCACCGGACAGCGCCGGACCTCCTCCGGACACCGCTGACCCTTCACCGGACCCTTTCCCGACCCTCTCCCGCCCTCTCCGGGGGTCCCGCCATGGCGGCGCCGCTCGCCCCCGCCGGTTTCCAGTTCGCCATCGACCGCGGCGGCACGTTCACCGACGTGTTCGCCCGCTGCCCCGGCGGCCGGGTCCGCGTGCTCAAGCTGCTCTCCGAGGACCCCGCGTACCGGGACGCGCCCACCGAGGGCATCCGCCGCGTGCTGCAGGAGGTCAGACACCGGGGATACACCGGGGATATACCGGATACAGCGGGGATACACCGGGGATATACCGGGGATGTACCGGGGATACACCGGGGATATACCGGATACACCGGGGATACACCGGGGGTACACCGGGGATACAGCGGGGATACAGTGGGGACACCGGGGATACACCGGGGATACACCGGGGATACACCGGGGATATACCGGGATACACCGGGAACACCGGGGATACACCGGGGATATACCGGGGATGTACCGGGGATATACCGGATACAGCGGGGATATACCGGGGATGCACCGGGATACACCGGGGACAAACCGGGGGTACACCGGGGATATACCGGGGATACACCGGGGATACAGCGGGGACACCGGGGATACACCGGGACCCCCAAGGGAACCCACCGGGACCCCGGGGATACACCGGGGACAAACTGGGGACACAGCGGAGACAAACCGGGACCCCCGGGACTCCCAGGAACAAACCGGGACCCCCCGAATACCCTGCTGGGGTCCCCCGGGCCCCCGGGAACAAACCAGGACCCCCGAGTACCCCCCGAGACCCCCCAGGACCCCCGGGGACAAACCGGGAATACCCCGAGCACCCTGCTGGGACCCCCGGGGACACACCGGGGATACACCGGGAACAAACCGGGACCCCCTGAGTACCGTGCTGGGACCCCCCGGGACCCCCGGGAACACACTGGGATACGCAGGGGACACACCGGGAACCCCCCCAGGGAACCCACCGGGACCCCCGGGATACCCCTCAGAGTACCCTGCTGGGACTCCCGAGACCCCCGGGGACACACTGGGACCCCCGAGACCCCTGCCACCCCCGGGGACAAACCGGGGACAAACCGGGACCCCCGGGAACAAACTGGGAACAAACTGGGAACCCACTGGGACCCCCGGGAACAAACTGGGAACAAACTGGGACCCCCGGGAACAAACTGGGAACACCCTGAATACCGGGCTGGAACGCCCGGGACCCCCGGGAACAAACTGGGAACACCCCTGGGACCCCCGGGAACAAACTGGGAACAAACTGGGAACAAACTGGGAACACCCCTGGGACCCCCGGAAACAAACTGGGAACAAACTGGGAACAAACTGGGAACACCCCTGGGACCCCCGGAAACAAACTGGGAACAAACTGGGAACAAACTGGGAACACCCCCGGGAACAAACTGGGAACAAACTGGGAACACCCCCAGAACAAACTGGGAACAAACTGGGAACAAACTGGGACCCCGGGAACAAACTGGGAACAAACTGGGAACAAACCGGGACCCCGGGAGCCCCCGGGACCCCCCGGAACCCACACAGGGACCCTCAGGACCATCCCCCAATTGCCTCCCCCCGGGACCCTCCTGGGACCCCCGGGACCCCCCAGGAACTCACCGGGACCCCCGGGACCCCCAAGACCCCCGGGATGTCCCCACGTCATCCCCGTGACATTGGGGTCACCCCACCGGGACCCCCCAAGGGACCCCCAGACCCTTCCTGCCCCCATGGGTTCCCTCCCCGAGACCCCCCAAAGCCCCCTGCCCCACCCTGTGCTGGGGGTCCCTAAATGGGTCTGGGGTCCCTAAATGGGTCTGGGGGTCCCCAAATGAGTCTGGGGTCCCTAAATGGATGAATTTTGGGGTCCCACAGATGAATTTTGGGGTCTCCCAGTACCTCGGGGCGTCCCTGGACTGGGATGAGTCACAGGACATGCTTGGGATCCAATGAATCTGCATGGGCGCCACGGTGGGGCTGGGGGTTTGGGGGTCCCTAAATGGGTCTGGGGTCCCCAAATGGGTCTGGGGTCTCAGTTTTGGGGTTCCACAGGAGCTGGGGGTGTCCCTGCCCCGTGACGAGCCCCTGGGCAGCTCGAGGATCCAGTGGATCCGCATGGGCACTGCAGGGCAGCTGTGGGTCCTGCTGTGGGTTTGGGGGTCCTGCTGTGGGTCTGGGGTCCCCAAATGGGTCTGGGGTCTCAGTTTTGGGGTCCCCGCAGGAATTGGGGGTGTTCCTGCCCCGCGATGAGCCGCTGGACAGCTCGAGGATCCAGTGGATCCGCATGGGCACCATGGGGGAGCTGTGGGTTTGGGGTCCCTAAATGGGTCTGGGGGTCCCCAAATGGGTCTGGGGTCTCAGTTTTGGGGTTCCACAGGAACTGGGGGTGTCCCTGCCCCATGACGAGCCCCTGGACAGCTCCAGGATCCAGTGGATCCGCATGAGTACTGCAGGGCAGCTGTGGGTCCTGCTGTGGGTTTGGAGGTCCCTAAATGGGTCTGGGGGTCCCTAAATGGGTCTGGGGGTCCCCAAATGGGTCTGGGGTCTCAGAACTCAGTTTTGGGGTGAATCCCACAGGAGCTGGGGGTGTCCCTGCCCCGCGATGAGCCGCTGGACAGCTCCAGGATCCAGTGGATCTGCATGGGCACCATGGGGGGAGCTGTGGGTTTGGGGGTCCTGCTGTGGGTTTGGGGGTCCTGCTGTGGGTCTGGGGTCCCCAAATGGGTCTGGGGTCTCAGTTTTGGGGTCCCCGCAGGAATTGGGGGTGTCCCTGCCCCGCGATGAACCCCCTGGACAGCTCGAGGATCCAGTGGATCCGCATGGGCACCACGGGGGAGCTGTGGGTTTGGGGGTCCTGCTGTGGGTCTGGGGTCCCTAAATGGGCCTGGGGTCCCTAAATGGGTCTGGGGGTCCCCAAATGGGTCTGGGGTCTCAGTTTTGGGGTTCCACAGGAGCTGGGGGTGTCCCTGCCCCGTGACGAGCCCCTGGACAGCTCCAGGATCCAGTGGATCCGCATGGGCACTGCAGGGCAGCTGTGGGTCCTGCTGTGGGTTTGGGGGTCCTGCTGTGGGTCTGGGGTCCTGCTGTGGGTTTGGGGGTCCTGCTGTGGGTCTGGGGTCCCCAAACGGGTCTGGGGTCTCAGTTTTGGGGTTCCACAGGAGCTGGGAGTGTCCCTGCCCCGCGATGAACCCCTGGACAGCTCCAGGATCCAGTGGATCCGCATGGGCACCACGGTCGCCACCAACGCTCTGCTGCAGCGCCGCGGCGAGAGGACAGCGCTGGCCGTGACCCGCGGCTTCCGGCACCTGCTGCACATCGGGACCCAGGCCAGGCCACACCTGTTCGACCTGGTGAGCACACCTGCCACACCTGGGTACACCTGGGCACACCTGGGTACACCTGGGTACAGCTGGGCACACCTGGGCACATCCCAAACCCAACCCCATCCCATC
>JAKEPQ010000187.1:0-22146 GCA_024500445.1 Entomyzon cyanotis | reverse complement strand
TGTGCCAGGTGTCACTGTCTGTGCCACCTGTCCTGCCAGGTGCCAGGGTTGTGCTAGGTGTCACCAGCTGTGCCAGGTGTCATCCCGAGTGCCAGGTGCAGTGCCAGGTGTCACCGTCTCTGCCAGGTGTGCTGCCAGGTGCCATCCTGAGTGCCAGGTGTCACCTCTTGTGCCAGGTGTCACTGTCTGTACCAGGTGTCACCATCCGTGCCAGCTGTCCTGCCAGGTGTCACCGTCTGTGCCAGGTGTAGTGCCAGGTGTCACCTCTTGTGCCAGGTGTCACCTTCTGTGCCAGGTGCCAGGTAGTGTGCCAGGTAGTGTGCCAGGTGTCACCGTCTGTGCCAGGTGTCACCATTTGTGCCAAGCGTCACCTTCTGTGCCAGGTGTCCTGCCAGGTGTCACCACCTGTGCCAGGTGTCACCGTCTGTGCCAGGCGCAGTGCCAGCTGTCCCGTGTCACCTCCATGTCCCACCTGCCCCGAGGTTCCTCAGTGTCCCAAAATGCCTCAGTGCCACATCGTCACCAATGTCCCCAAGGGTGACAAGGGGATGTCCCCAATAGTTGCACTGGGATGTCCCAATAGTGACACTGGGATGTCCCCAAAGGTGACACTGGGATGTCCCCAAAGGTGACACTGGGATGTCCCCAGTAGTGACACTGGGATGTCCCAATGGTGACACTGGGATGTCCCAATGGTGACACTGGGATGTCCCAATAGTGACACTGGGATGTCCCCAATAGTGACACTGGGATGTCCCCAGTAGTGACACTGGGATGTCCCAATAGTGACACTGGGATGTCCCAATAGTGACACTGGGATGTCCCAATAGTGACACTGGGATGTCCCCAATAGTGACACTGGGATGTCCCCAATAGTGACACTGGGATGTCCCAATGGTGACACTGGGATGTCCCAATAGTGACACTGGGATGTCCCCAATAGTGACACTGGGATGTCCCCAGTAGTGACACTGGGATGTCCCCAGTAGTGACACTGGGATGTCCCCAATAGTGACACTGGGATGTCCCCAGTAGTGACACTGGGATGTCCCAATAGTGACACTGGGATGTCCCCAATAGTGACACTGGGATGTCCCCAGTAGTGACACTGGGATGTCCCCAAGGTGACACTGGGATGTCCCCAATAGTGACACTGGGATGTCCCAATAGTGACACTGGGATGTCCCAATAGTGACACTGGGATGTCCCCAATAGTGACACTGGGATGTCCCCAGTAGTGACACTGGGATGTCCCAATAGTGACACTGGGATGTCCCCAAGGGTGACACTGGGATGTCCCCAATAGTGACACTGGGATGTCCCCAGTAGTGACACTGGGATGTCCCCAAGGGTGACACTGGGATGTCCCAATAGTGACACTGGGATGTCCCCAAGGGTGACACTGGGATGTCCCCAAAGGTGACACTGGGATGTCCCCAATAGTGACACTGGGATGTCCCCAGTAGTGACACTGGGATGTCCCCAATGGTGACACTGGGATGTCCCAATAGTGACACTGGGATGTCCCAATAGTGACACTGGGATGTCCCCAATAGTGACACTGGGATGTCCCAATAGTGACACTGGGATGTCCCAATGGTGACACTGGGATGTCCCCAATGGTGACACTGGGATGTCCCAATGGTGACACTGGGATGTCCCCAATAGTGACACTGGGATGTCCCCAATAGTGACACTGGGATGTCCCAAGGGTGACACTGGGATGTCCCCAATAGTGACACTGGGATGTCCCAATGGTGACACTGGGATGTCCCCAATAGTGACACTGGGATGTCCCAATAGTGACACTGGGATGTCCCAATAGTGACACTGGGATGTCCCCAATGGTGACACTGGGATGTCCCAATGGTGACACTGGGATGTCCCCAATAGTGACACTGGGATGTCCCCAATAGTGACACTGGGATGTCCCAAGGGTGACACTGGGATGTCCCCAATAGTGACACTGGGATGTCCCAATGGTGACACTGGGATGTCCCCAAAGGTGACACTGGGATGTCCCAATAGTGACACTGGGATGTCCCAATAGTGACACTGGGATGTCCCCAAAGGTGACACTGGGATGTCCCAATAGTGACACTGGGATGTCCCAATGGTGACACTGGGATGTCCCAATGTGACACTGGGATGTCCCCAAGGTGACACTGGGATGTCCCAATAGTGACACTGGGACGTCCCCATAGTGACACTGGGATGTCCCAATAGTGACACTGGGATGTCCCCAATAGTGACACTGGGATGTCCCAATGGTGACACTGGGATGTCCCAATAGTGACACTGGGATGTCCCCAAAGGTGACACTGGGATGTCCCAATGGTGACACTGGGATGTCCCAATAGTGACACTGGGATGTCCCCAATAGTGACACTGGGATGTCCCCAATGGTGACACTGGGATGTCCCCAGTAGTGACACTGGGATGTCCCAATAGTGACACTGGGATGTCCCCAGTAGTGACACTGGGATGTCCCCAGTAGTGACACTGGGATGTCCCAATAGTGACACTGGGATGTCCCCAGTAGTGACACTGGGATGTCCCAATAGTGACACTGGGATGTCCCCAAGGTGACACTGGGATGTCCCAATAGTGACACTGGGATGTCCCCAAAGGTGACACTGGGATGTCCCAATGGTGACACTGGGATGTCCCCAAAGGTGACACTGGGATGTCCCAATGGTGACACTGGGATGTCCCAATGGTGACACTGGGATGTCCCAATAGTGACACTGGGATGTCCCCAATGGTGACACTGGGATGTCCCCAAAGGTGACACTGGGATGTCCCAATAGTGACACTGGGATGTCCCCAAAGGTGACACTGGGATGTCCCCAGTAGTGACACTGGGATGTCCCCAATAGTGACACTGGGATGTCCCCAATGGTGACACTGGGATGTCCCCAATGGTGACACTGGGATGTCCCAATGGTGACACTGGGATGTCCCCAATAGTGACACTGGGATGTCCCCAAAGGTGACACTGGGATGTCCCAATAGTGACACTGGGATGTCCCCAAAGGTGACACTGGGATGTCCCAATGGTGACACTGGGATGTCCCCAGTAGTGACACTGGGATGTCCCCAATGGTGACACTGGGATGTCCCCAATAGTGACACTGGGATGTCCCCAAAGGTGACACTGGGATGTCCCCAGTAGTGACACTGGGATGTCCCCAGTAGTGACACTGGGATGTCCCCAAGGGTGACACTGGGATGTCCCCAGTAGTGACACTGGGATGTCCCCAAAGGTGACACTGGGATGTCCCCAGTAGTGACACTGGGATGTCCCCAATGGTGACACTGGGATGTCCCCAATAGTGACACTGGGATGTCCCCAAAGGTGACACTGGGATGTCCCCAATAGTGACACTGGGATGTCCCCAGTAGTGACACTGGGATGTCCCAATAGTGACACTGGGATGTCCCAATAGTGACACTGGGATGTCCCCAAGGTCACCAAAATTTGCCCCAAATTTGGTAAATTAAATGATTTCTCCCCAAAACTGCTGAGCTGTCCTGAGAGGGATTTGGGGACACTGGGGGTTTGGGGACAATTTTGGGGGATTTGGGGACATTTGGGGGCAATTTGGGGACTTTGGAGTGAAATTTTGGGATTTTTCGGTGAAATTTGGGGACATTTGAGTGGCATTTGGTGACTTTTGGTCACTTTGGGGACATTGGGGGAATTTGGGGACATTTGGGGGATTTGGGGACTTTGGGGGCAATTTGGGGACTTTTGGTCATAATTTGGGGACATTTGGGGAATTTGGGGACTTTGGGGTGGAATTTGGGGACAATTTGGTGGAATTAGGGGACATTTGGGGACAATTTGGGGACTTTTCAGTGGAACTTGGGCGAAATTTTGGGACTTTTGGGCGAAATTTGGGTGAAATTTTGGGACTTTCCGGCAGAATTTTGGGACATTTGGGTGGAATTTGGGATTTTTTGGGACCTTTCGGGTGAAATTTGTGGATTTTTGGGTGAAATTTGGGGACTTTTGGGTCATTTGGGTGGAATTTGGGGATTTTGGGGTGAAATTTGGGGACTTTTGGGTGGAATTTGGGACATTTGGGGGATTTTTGGGATTTTCGGGTGGAATTTGGGATTTTTTGGGACTTTTGGGTGAAATTCATGGATTTTTGGGTGAAATTTGGGGACTTTTGGGTGAAATTTGGGGACTTTTGGGTGAAATTTGAGTGAAATTTTGGGACTTTTGGGTGGAATTTGGGTGAAATTTGGGGTTATTTGGGTGAAATTTTGGGACATTTCTGGGGAATTTTGGGATTTTGGGTTGAATTTGGGATTTTTTGGTACTTTCGGGTGAAATTTGTGGATTTTGGGGTGAAATTTGGGGACTTTTGGGTTATTTGGGTGAAATTTGGGGACTTTTGGGTGAAATTTGTGGATTTTTGAGTGAAATTTGGGGACATTTGGGTGGAATTTGGGACTTTTTGGTACTTTCGGGTGAAATTCGTGGATTTTGGAATGAAATTCGTGGATTTTGGGGGTGAAATTTGGGGACTTTTGGGTGAAATTTGGGGTTATTTGGGTGAAATTTTGGGACATTTTGGGTGAAATTTTGGGACGTTTGGGTTGAATTTGGGATTTTTTGGGACTTTGGGGTGAAATTTGGGGACTTTTGGGTGAAATTTGAGTGAAATTTAGGGTTATTTGGGTGAAATTTTGGGACTTTTGGGCAGAATTTGGGTTTTTTTGGGACATTTCAGGTGAAATTTGTGGATTTTGGGGTGAAATTTGTGGATTTTGGGGTGGAATTTGGGGATTTTTGGGTGGAATTTGGGGACTTTCAGGTTTTTTGGGTTTTTTTGGTCGAATTTGTGGATTTTTGGGTGAAATTTGGGTATTTTTGGGTGAATTTTGGGGACTTTTGGGTGCAATTTGGGTGAAATTTGGGGTTATTTGGGTGAAATTTGGGAACATTTGGGTGAAATTTGGGGACATTTGGATGGATTTTGGGACTTTTTGGTACTTTCGGGTGAAATTCGTGGATTTTGGGGTGAAATTTGGGGATTTTGGGGTGAAATTTGGGGACTTTTGGGTGAAATTTGGGACATTTCGGTGGAATTTTGGGATGTTTGGGTTGAATTTGGGACTTTTTGGTACTTTCAGGTGAAATTTGTGGATTTTGGGGTGAAATTTGGGGATTTTGGGGTGAAATTTGGGGACTTCTGGGATTATTTGAGTGAAATTTTGGGACATTTCGTCAGAATTTTGGGACTTTTGGGTTGAATTTGGGATTTTTTGGGACCTTTGGGTGAAATTTGTGGATTTTCGGGTGAAATTTGGGTATTTTGGGGTGAATTTTTGGGGTTATTTGGGTGGAATTTGGGGATATTTGGGACTTTCAGGAGGAATTTGGGACATTTGGGTGAAATTTGGGTGAAATTTGGGGACTTTTGAGTGAAATTTGTGGATTTTTGGTGAATTTTGTGGATTTTTGGGTACAATTTAGGGACTTTTGGGTGAAATTTGGAGTTATTTGGGTGAAATTTTGGGACTTTGGGGTGGAATTTGGGATTTTTTGGGACATTTTGGGTGAAATTTGTGGATTTTCGGGTGAAATTTTGGGACTTTTGGGTGAAATTTTGGGATTTTCGGGTGAAATTTGGGGACTTTTGGGTGAAATTTTGGGACATTTCAGGGGAATTTTGGGACGTTTGGGTTGAATTTGGGATTTTTTGGGACTTTTGGGTGAAATTCGTGGATTTTGGAGTGAAATTTGTGGATTTTCGGGTGAAATTTGGGGACTTTAGGGTGATTTGGGTGAAATTTGTGGATTTTTGGGTACAATTTAGGGACTTTTGGGTGAAATTTGGAGTTTTTTGGGTGAAATTTTGGGACATTTGGGTGGAATTTGGGATTTTTTTTAATTTCCGGGTGAAATTTGTGGATTTTGGGGTGAAATTTGGGGACTTTTGGGACTTCTGGGTGGAATTTGGGGTTATTTGGATGAAATTTTGGGACATTTTGGGGGAATTTTGGGACGTTTGGGTTGAATTTGGGATTTTTTGGGACTTTTGGGTGAAATTTGGGGACTTTTGGGATTATTTGAGTGAAATTTGGGGACTTTTCGTCGGAATTTTGGGACGTTTGGGTTGAATTTGGGATTTTTTGGGAGATTCGGGTGAAATTCGCGGATTTTTGGGTGAAATTTGGGTATTTTTGGGTGAAATTTTGGGATTTTCGGGTGAAATTTGGGGATTTTTGGGTGAAATTTTGGGATTTTCGGGTGAAATTTTGGGATTTTCGGGTGAAATTTGGGATTTTGGGGTGAATTTTGGGCTAATTCCCCCATCTTTGGCCTCCCTCCCCCTCCCCCTCCCCAAACCACGCCCCCTTCCCCTCACCCAACCACCTCCCTCCCTCCCCATGACGTCACCCCAAATGGGCGTGGCCCCCAAGTGGGCGTGGCCTCAGACCCGGAAGCGACTCGGGCGACTCCCGGTGAGTCCAATGGGGACAAATTTTGGGTTCAAAACCCTAAAATTTGGGATTTTTTTTGGGAATATTTCGGGGAAATGAAGGAAGAGGAGAAAATCCTGCGGAAGTTACCGGATTTTCCCGAAGTTTCCCGAAGATTTCCGAGCTTTCCCCTCCCCCCTCCTCCCTTTTTTTTCCCATTTTTTTCCCCAAAAACTTCCCAAAAAATCCCCAAAAAACCCCAAAAAATCCCCAAAAAACCCCAAATCGAAGGCGAACCATCCGGATCTCTTGAAAAAATGGGATTTTCTCTACTCTGGATTATTATTAAGGTGAAAAATTCGCTTTTTTATTCCCAAATTAAATCCCAAAAATTCCATAAAGAAATTCCCGGGGGAAAAAAAAAAAATCTTCGCGGGAAAAAAAAAAACCGCGAAAAAACCAGGGAATTTTCCCGGGAAAACTCTGGAATTTCGCGGTTTTATTCCATGAAAATTCCCTATTTTTTTCCCCGCTCTCCCCAATCCCCAAAAATCCCCAAAAATCCCCCAAAAAAAATCCCCAAAATTTCTTCTGGAAAATTCTTTCCTCCCCTCCCTGATTTGTTTTTTTTAATCTTTAATAATTATTTTTAATTATTTTTAATTTTTTTTTTAATTTTTTGGGACGAAGATGTGGAGCAGAACCCTCGGGAATTCCAGAGTGGGACGAAAAAAAAAAAAATTGGGATTTTTAAAAAAATTTTTTTTTTTTTTTTTTTTTGGATTTTAAATTTTTTTTTTTTTTTTTAATTTTTCAGGACTTTTGGGAAGAAGAAGAAAAGAAGAAAAAAAAAAAATCCCGGGATGAATCAGCTGCCCAGTGGATGAGGAGAAATCCATGGAAATGCCTGGAATTCCCGAGGTTTTCCCGGTTTGGATTGGAAATTCCCAATGAATTCCCAGCTGGATTGGAAATTCCCAATTAATTCCCAATTAATTCCCAATTAATTCCCAGCTGGGGTCAGAAATTCCCAATTAATTAGAATTTTAATTCCCATTTAATGCCCAATTAATTCCCAATTAATTCCCAGCTGGGGTCAGAAATTCCCAATTAATTAGAATTTTAATTCCCATTTAATTCCCAATTAATTCCCATTTAATTCCCAATTAATTCCCATTTAATTCCCAGCTGGATTGGAAATTCCCAATTAATTCCCATTTATTCCCAATTAATTCCCAATTAATTCCCATTTAATTCCCAGCTGGATTGGAAATTCCCAATTAATTCCCATTTATTCCCAATTAATTCCCAATTAATTCCCATTTAATTCCCAGCTGGATTGGAAATTCCCAATTAATTCCCAATTAATTCCCAAGTAATCCCCAGCTGGGGTCAGAAATTCCCAATTAATTAGAATTTTAATTCCCATTTATTCCCAATTAATTCCCAGTTAATTCCCAGCTGGATTGGAAATTCCCAATTAATTCCCATTTATTCCCAATTAATTCCCATTTAATTCCTAATTAATTCCCATTTAATTCCCAATTAATTCCCAATTAATTCCCAGCAGGATTAGAAATTCCCAATTAATTCCCAATTAATTCCCAATTTATTCCCAATTAATTCCCAGCAGGATTAGAAATTCCCAATTAATTCCCCTTTAATTCCCAATTAATTCCCAGCTGGGATCGGAAATTCCCAATTAATTCCCATTTAATTCCCAATTAATTCCCATTTAATTCCTAATTAATTCCCAATTAATTCCCAGCAGGATTAGAAATTCCCAATTAATTCCCAATTAATTCCCAATTAATTCCCAGCAGGATTAGAAATTCCCATTTAATTCCCAGCTGGATTGGAAATTGCCAATTAATTCCCAATTAATTCCCAATTAATTCCCAGCAGGATTGGAAATTCCCAATTAATTCCCAATTAATTCCCACATTGATCAGAAATTCCCAATTAATTCCCATTTAATTCCCAATTAATTCCCATTTAATTTCTAATTAATTCCCATTTAATTCCCAGCTGGATTGGAAATTCCCAATTAATTCCCATTTAATTCATCTTTAATTCCCAATTAATTCCCAATTAATTCCCCTTTAATTCCCAATTAATTCCCAATCAATTCCCCATTTAATTCCCAATTAATTCCATCAAAAATTCCCATTTAATCCCCAATTAATTCCCCATTAATTCCATCAAAAATTCCCAATCAATTCCCAATTAATTCCATCAAAAATTCCCAATCAATTCCCAATCAATTCCCATTTAATTCCCAATCAATTCCCAATCAATTCCCCATTTAATCCCCAATTAATTCCCCATCACTGCCCATTTAATTCCCATTTAATTCCCAATTAATTCCATCAAAAATTCCCAATCAATTCCCAATTAATTCCCATTTAATTCCCAATTAATTCCCAATCAATTCCCATTTAATTCCCAATTAATTCCATCAAAAATTCCCAATCAATTCCCAATCAATTCCCCATTTAATTCCCAATCAATTCCCACATTTAATTCCCAGCAGGAATCACAAATCCCCAATTAATTCCATCAGAAATTCCCAATCAATTCCCAATCAATTCCCAATCAATTCCCATTTAATTCCCATTTAATTCCCAATTAATTCCATCAAAAATTCCCAATCAATTCCCAATCAATTCCCCATTTAATTCCCAATTAATTCCCAATCAATTCCCATTTAATTCCCATTTAATTCCCAATTAATTCCATCAAAAATTCCCATTTAATTCCCAATTAATTCCCAATTAATTCCCAATCAATTCCCAATTAATTCCCATTTAATTCCCAATTAATTCCCAATTAATTCCCATTTAATTCCCAATTAATTCCCAATCAATTCCCATTTAATTCCCATTTAATTCCCAATTAATTCCATCAAAAATTCCCATTTAATTCCCATTTAATTCCCAATCAATTCTCAATCATTTCCCACATTGAATTCCCAGCAGGAATCACAAATCCCCAATTAATTCCATCGGAAATTCCCAATCAATTCCCATTCCAGTCCAATCCCAAGCCGGAACAATAGGTTCTCCAGGGAATTTCGGGAATTTCGGGAATTTCGGGATCCAACCTTTCCCGGGAAAGCTGGAAACCAGGAGCATGATGGAATCGCGGATCCGACGTGAGTGGGGCTGAGAATTCCCAGGTTTTCCCCAAATTCCCAAGTTTTTCCCAAATTCCAAACCGGTTTTTCCATAAAAATCAGAATTCCCGATTTTTTCCCCCATTTTCAGCCAAATATTTCCAGGAATTCTGGATTTTTCTCACTTTTCCAACCTGTTTTTCCCGATTTTTCCTCGATTCCACCTCAGTTTTTCCAGGAATTCCCAATTTTTCCCTCTTTTCCAGCCCAGTTTTTCCCAAAATTCCCAATTTTTCCCTCTTTTCCATCCCAGTTTTTCCCAAAATTCCCCAATTTTTCCCAAATTCCAAACCGGTTTTTCCATAAAAATCAGAATTCCCGATTTTCCCCCCATTTTCAGCCAAATATTTCCAGGAATTCTGGATTTTTCTCACTTTTCCAACCTGTTTTTCCCGATTTTTCCCTAATTCCATCCCAGTTTTTCCAGGAATTCCCAATTTTCCCCCAATTTCCACTTTTATTTTTTCCATAGAAATTGAAATTCCGGACTTTTTTCCCCAATTCCATCCCAGTTTTTCCCAAAATTCCCCAATTTTTCCCAAATTCCAAACCGGTTTTTCCATAAAAATCAGAATTCCCAATTTTTCCCCAATTCCCAGTTTGTTTTTCCCATAAAAATGGGAATTCCAGATTTTTTTCCCTAATTCCACCTCAGTTTTTCCAGGAATTCCCAATTTTTCCCTCTTTTCCATCCCAGTTTTTCCCCAAATTCCCAATTTTTCCCAAATTCCAAACTGGTTTTTCCAGGAATTCCCGAGTTTTCCCTCAATTTTCCAGATTTTCCCCCAAATTCCAACCCAATTTCCCCAGAAATTCCAGATTTTTTCCCAATTCCATCCCAGTTTTCCCCAAAATTCCCAATTCTTCCCTCTTTTCCATCCCAGTTTTTCCAGGAATTCCTGATTTTCCCCCCAATTTTCCAACTTTTCCCCCAATTCCATCCCAGTTTTTCCCAAAATTCCCAATTTTTCCCAAATTCCAAACCGGTTTTTCCATAGAAATCAAAATTCCCAATTTTTCTCCCCAATTCCCAGATTGTTTTTTCCATAAAAATGGGAATTCCGGATCTTTCCCCTAATTCCTGCCCAGTTTTCGAGGAATTCCCGATTTTTTTCCCCAAATCTCGCTGGATTTTCCCTTTTTTTTTAAGGAATGAGAATTCCTGGGATTTGGGATCTCCGGAAATTTGGGAAAAGCAGGAAAAATCCCAAATTAAAGTTGGGAAAAAAATGGGGGAGGGAAAATTCCAGAGGGGAAATCCTGGGAATTTTGGGTGAAATTCAGGGAATTTCGGGAGGGAAAATCCAGGAAATTCCAGATAAAATCCAGGGAATTGCAGGATGGGAAATCCAGGGAATTCTGGGTGAAATCCAGGGAATTTTGGGTGAAATTCAGGGAATTTCAGGATGGAAAAATCCAGCAAATTCAGGGTGAAATTCAGGGAATTTTGGGAAGAAAAATCCAGAAAATTCCCCCAAAAATTCCGGAATATTAAAAAAGAAAAATCCAGAAAAATCCAGAAAAAGAATCCAGGAAATTCCAAGATGCCAAATCCCCAAAATTCTATTCCCAAATCCCGGGAATTCCATGGAAAATCCCAGAAATTCCAGGTGAAATCCTGGGAATTGCAGGATGGGAAATCCAGGGAATTCTGGGTGAAAATTCAGGAAGTTTCAGGATGGAAAATCCAGGGAATTTTGGGTGAAATTCAGGGAATTTCAGGATGGAAAAATCCAGCAAATTCAGAGTGAAATTCAGGAAATTTTGGGAAGAAAAATCCAGAAAATTCCAGGAAAAAATCCCAGGAAATCCCAGGATGCCAAATCCCCAAAATTCTATGGAAAATCCCGGGAATTCCTGGATGGGAAATCCATGGAATTTTGGGTGAAAATTCAGGAAGTTTCAGGATGGAAAATCCACGGAATTTTGGGTGAAATTGAGGGAATTTCAGGGTGGAAAAATCCAGCAAATTCAGGGTGAAATTCAGGGAATTTTGGGTGAAAATTCAGGGAATTTCGGGATGGAAAAATCCAGAAAATTCCAGGTGAAATCCAGGAAATTTTAGGATGGAAAATCCATGGAATTTTGGGTGAAAATTCAGGAAGTTTCAGAACGGAAAATCCACGGAATTCAGGGTGAAATTGAGGGAATTTCAGGATGGAAAAAATCCAGAAAATTCCAGAAAAATCCCAAAAAATCCCAGGATGCCAAATCCCCAAAATTCCATCCCCAAATCCCAGAAATTCCATGGAAAATCCCGGGAATTCCAGGTCAAATCCCGGGAATTTCAGGATGGGAAATCCAGGGAATTTTGGGTGAAAATTCAGGAAGTTTCTGGATGGAAAAATCCAGAAAATTCCAGGTGAAATCCAGGAAATTCCAGGTGAAATCCATGGAATTTCAGGATGATAAATCAACGGAATTTTGGGTGAAATTCGGTGAATTTCAGGATGGAAAAAATCCAGAAAATTCCAGAAAAAAATCAAAAAAATCCCAGAAAAAAATCCCAGAAAATTCCAGAAAAATCCCCCAAAAAATCCCGGGATGCCAAATCCCCGACATTCCATCCCCAAATCCCAGAAATTCCATGGAAAATCCCGGGAATTCCAGGTCAAATCCCGGGAATTTCAGGATGGGAAATCCAGGGAATTTTGGGTGAAAATTCAGGAAGTTTCAGGATGGAAAAATCCAGAAAATTCCAGGTGAAATCCATGGAATTTCAGGATGGGAAATCCACGGAATTTCGGGTGAAATTCAGGGAATTTCAGGATGGAAAAATCCAGAAAATTCCAGAAAAAAATCAAAAAAATTCCAGAAAAATCCCAGAAAATTCCAGAAAAATTCCAAGAAATCCCGGGATGCCAAATCCCCAAAATTCCATCCCCAAATCCCAGAAATTCCATGGAAAATCCCGGAAATTCCAGGTGAAATCCATGGAATTTCAGGATGATAAATCAACGGAATTTTGGGTGAAAATTCAGGAAGTTTCTGGATGGAAAAATCCAGAAAATTCCAGGTGAAATCCAGGAAATTCCAGGTGAAATTCAGGAAATTTTAGGATGGGAAATCCATGGAATTTTGGGTGAAATTCGGTGAATTTCAGGATGGAAAAAATCCAGAAAATTCCAGAAAAAAATCAAAAAAATCCTAGAAAAATCCCAGAAAAATCCCAAAAAATCCCAAAAAATCCCGGGATGCCAAATCCCCGACATTCCATCCCCAAATCCCGGGAATTCCATGGAAAGTCCCGGGAATTCCAGTTCAAATCCCGGGAATTTCAGGATGGGAAATCCACGGAATTTTGGGTGAAATTGAGGGAATTTCAGGATGGAAAAATCCAGAAAATTCCAGGTGAAATCCAGGAAATTCCAGGTGAAATCCATGGAATTTCAGGATGATAAATCAACGGAATTTTGGGTGAAATTTGGTGAATTTCAGGATGGAAAAAAATCCAGCAAATTCCAGAAAAAAAATCAAAAAATCCCCCGAAAAAAATCCCAGAAAAATCCCAAAAAATCCAAAAAAATCCCGGGATGCCAAATCCCCGACATTCCATCCCCAAATCCCGGAAATTCCATGGAAAATCCCGGGAACTCCCCCAACTGCAGGGCTGGCCAGGACGCTGATGGACGCGACGACGGACGGAGACGAGGAGGTTCAGCAGCAGATCAGGAGTTCCCTTTGTGCTCTGGGGGAGGCTGAGCCCGAGGAGACCCTGCAGTGCTGCCAGGAGTACCTCAGGGAGCACCACAAGGTGGGAATTTGGGAATTTGGGGAAAATTTGGGATTTTTTGGGATTTTTTGGCTTTTTTAAAATTTTTTTGGGGTTTTTTTTTGGATTTTTTGGGTGATTTTTGGTGATTTTTTTGGGATTTTTGGTGATTTTTTGGGTTTTTTAAAAAATTTCTGGGATTTTTAAAAATTTTTTGGGATTTTAGAAAAATTTTTGGGATTTTTTTTTATGTTCTGGGAATTTTTTTTTAATTTTCTGGGAATTTTTTTGGGGTTTTTTTGGGGTTTTTTTGGGGATTTTTTGGGGATTTTTGGGGATTTTTTGGAAATTTTTTGGGGTTTTTTTTTTGATTTTTGGGGATTTTTTGAGTTTTTTGGGGATTTTTTTGGGGATTCTTTGAGGGATTTTTTGGGATTTTTTTCGATTTTTGGGAATTTTTGGGGGGATTTTTGGGGACTTTTTTTGGATTTTTTTTTGATTTTTTGGGGGATTTTTGAGAATTTTTGGGGATTTTTTTGGAGATTTTCCTGTGAATTTCTGGGAATTTTCTGGGTTGTTTTGGGATTTTTTTGTTCTTTAATTTCTGAGAATTTTCTGGGATTTTTTGGGATTTTTTTTTTGAATTTTCTGGGTATTTCCTGGGAGTTTTTGGGAGTTTTGGGGATTTTGAGTTTGGGGGATTTTGGGGAATCTCTGGGGGAGGCTGAGCCCGAGGAGATCCTGCAGTGCTGCCAGGAGTACCTCAGGGAGCACCACAAGGTGGGAATTTGGGAATTTTTGGGAAAATTTGGGAATATTTGGCGATTTTTTGGGGATTTTTCTGCAATTTTTTGGCTTTTTTTTGGATTTTTCTGCAATTTTTTGGCTTTTTTTTGATTTTTCTGCAATTTTTTGGCATTTTTTTGGGATTTTTCTGCAATTTTTTGGCTTTTTTTGTGGATTTTTAAAAAATTTCTGGGAATTTTGGGGGATTTTTCTGCATTTTTAAAAGATTTTTGGGAGTTTTTTAAAAAATTTCTGGGTTTTTTTGGGGATTTTTTTTTGATTTTTAAAAAAATTTTCTGGGAATTTTTTTGGATTTTCTGGGAATTTTTTTGAATTTTGGGGGATTTTTGGGGGATTTTTTTGGGGATTTTTTGGGAATTTTTCTGAATTTTCTGGTTTTTTTTTTTTTTATTTTGGGGGATTTTTGGGGAATTTTTGGGATTTTTTTGTTAATTTCTGGGAATTTTGTTTTATTTTCTGGGAATTTTTTTTTATTTTTGGGATTTTAAAAAATTTTCTGGGAGCATGACAAGGTGGGAATTTTGGGAATTTTTTGGGGGAAATTTGGGAATTTTTGGAATTTTTGGTGATTTTTTTTGGAGTTTTTGGGGATTTTTTTTTTTTTTTGGAATTTCTTTTTTAATTTTCTGGGATTTTTCTACATTTTTTTTAATTTTTGGGAGTTTTAAAAAAATTTCTGGGAATTTTCTGGGATTTTTTTTTTGATTGTTAAAAATTTTCTGGGAAATCTTTTAGATTTTTTGGGGAATTTTTTGGAATTTTTGGGAAGTTTTTTGGGGATTTTTTTGGGATTTTTTTGGGATTTATGGGAATTTTTTTGGAACTTTCTGGGATTTTTCTGCAATTTTTAAAAATTTTTCTGTAAATTTTTTGATTTTTTTTTTGGGGGGATTTTTCTCTGAATTTTTTGAATTTCGGGGAGGTTTTGGGAATTTTTGTGATTTTGGGATTTTTTTTTTTTTTTTAAATTTGTGGGAATGTTCCGGGAATTTTGGGGAATTTATTTTTAATTTTGGGGAATTTAAAAAAAAAAAAAAAAATTCTGGGAATTTTGGGGAATTTTTTTGGAATTTTTGCGAATTTTAAAAATATTTCGTAGGCAATACTTGGGAGTTTCTGGGAATTTTGGGGATTTTCTGGGAATTTTTTTGAATTTTGGGGAATTTTTTTGAGTTTCCAGGAATTTTTGGGATTTTTTTTTTAATTTCTGGGAATTTTGGGGATTTTTCTGGGAATTTCATCCCCAAAATTCCAAATCCAATCAATTTCAATCCCCAAAGAATCCCAAATTTCATCCCAAAATTCCCAAATTTTATCCCAAAATCCTAGATTTCATCCCAAAAATCCAAATTTCATCCCAAAAATCCCAAATCCGGTCGATTTCCTTCCCCAAAAAATCCCCAAAAAATTCCCAAAATCCAAAAAAAAAATCCCCAAAACCCTCCCAAAATTCCCAAATTAATTCCCAAAAAATCCCCCAAAAATCCCCAAAAAATTCCCAAAATTCCTAAAATCAAAAAAAATCCCCAAAATTCCTGACAAAATTCCCAAAAAATCCCCAAAATTCCCAAAATTTCACAGAAAAATTCCCAAAAAATGCCCAAAATCCAAAAAAGAATCCCCCCCCCAAAAATCCCAAAAATTCCCCAAATCCTCCAAAAATCCCCAAAAAATCCCCAAAAAATCTTTTAAAAAAATCCCCAAAATCTCCAAAAATCCCCCAAAAATCTCAAAAAAATTCCCCAAAAAATCCCCAAAAATTCCCAAATTAATTCCCAAAAAATCCCCCAAAATCCCCAAAATTCCCAAAAAATTCCCAAAATATCCCCAAAAAATCTCTAAAAAAATCCCCAAAAAAATCCCCCAAAAATCCCCAAATTTCCCAAAAAATCCCAAAAATCCCCCAAAAAATAAAAAAAAATCCCCAAAAAATCCCAAAACTCCCAAAAAATTCCCAAAATCCCCCAAAAAACCCCAAATCCTCCAAAAATCCCAAAAATCCCCCAAAAATCCCCAAAAATCCCAAAAAATTCCCCCAAAATTCCCAGAATTCCCAAAGTCCAAAAAAATCCCCAAAAAAATCCCCCAAACTCCCAAAAATCCCCAAAAAACCCCAAAAATCCCCAAAAAATCCCCAAAAATCCCCAAAATCCCCAAAATTCCCAAAAATAAAAAAAAAAATCCCAAAAAATCCCGAAAAATCCCCAAAAAACCCAAAAAATCCCCAAAAAATTTCCAAAAAAATCCCCCAAAAATCCCCAAAACATCCCCAAAGTCCCCAAAAACTCCCCCAAAAATCCCCAAAACTCCCAAAAAATTCCCAGGAAATACCCAGAAAATTAAAAAAAAAATTCCCAAAAAAATCCCAGAAAATTCCCAGAAATTAAAAAACAAAAAAAATCCCAAAACAACCCAGAAAATTCCCAGGAATTCACAGGAAAATCTCCAAAAAAATCCCCAAAAATTCTCAAAAATCCCCCCAAAAATCCAAATAAAGGTCCCCAAAAATCCCCCCAAAAATTCCCAAAAATCGAAAAAAATCCCAAAAAATCCCTCAAAAAACCCCAAAAAAACCCCCAAAAAAACCCCAAAAAATCCCCAAATTCCCTCTTTTCCAGCTGCCCTACCCTCACCGCGCTCTGATCCTTCGCTCCATGGAATTCATCGTCAGGAATCATCTCCAGGAGTTGGGAAAACCTTCGGCTGCTTCCGTCGTCGCGCTGGCGTCCCACGAGATGACCAAATCCAAGGTGTGCTCCTGGATTTCCCGGAATTTTCTGGAATTTTCCCGAATTTTCCCGAATTTTCCCTGATTTTTCCTGATTTTTTCCGATTTTTCCCTGATTTTTCCCTGATTTTTCCTGATTTTTTGTTGATTTTTCATGAATTTTTCCTGATTTTTCACGAATTTTCCTGAGTTTTTCCTGATTTTTCATGACTTTTTCCTGATTTTTCCTGATTTTTTGTTGATTTTTCATGAATTTTTCCTGATTTTTCACGAATTTTCCTGAGTTTTTCCTGATTTTTCATGATTTTTTCCTGATTTTTCCTGATTTTTTGTTGATTTTTCATGAATTTTTCCTGATTTTTCCTGACATTTCCTGACTTTTCCACAGATTTTCCCAAATTTTCCCAAATTTTCCCAATTTTTCATGAATTTTCCCCGAAATTTCCCAAATTTTCCTGAATTTTTCTTGAATTTTTCCAGATTTTTCATTATTTTTTCCTGATTTTTCCTGACTTTTCCTGACTTTTCCCGAACTTTCCTGAATTTTCCCAAATTTTCCCGATTTTTTCCCGAATTTTTCCTGATTTTTCCCGATTTTTCCCAAATTTTCCTGAATTTTCCCAAATTTTCCTGAATTTTTCCCGAATTTTTCCTGATTTTTTCCGATTTTTCCCTGATTTTCCCCTGATTTTTCCTGATTTTTTGTTGATTTTTCATGACTTTTTCCTGATTTTTCCTGACATTTCCTGACTTTTCCACAGATTTTCCCAAATTTTCCCAAATTTTCCCAATTTTTCATGAATTTTCCCCGAAATTTCCCAAATTTTCCTGAATTTTTCTTGAATTTTTCCAGATTTTTCATTATTTTTTCCTGACTTTTCCTGACTTTTCCCAAACTTTCCTGAATTTTCCCAAATTTTCCCGAATTTTTCCCAATTTTTTCCCGATTTTTTCTGATTTTTCCTGAATTTTCCCGAATTTTCCCAAATTTTTCCTGATTTTTTTGTTGATTTTTCATGAATTTTTCCTGATTTTTCATTATTTTTTCCCCAGATTTTCCTGAAATTTCCTGACTTTTTCCCTTGATTTTTCATGAATTTTTCCTGATTTTTCATGAATTTTTACTGAATTTTTACAGATTTTTTTCCGATTTTTCCTGATTTTTTCCCGATTTTTCATGAATTTTCCCGAATTTTTCATGAATTTTTCATGATTTTCATGATTTTTTCCCGAATTTTCCTGACTTTTCTCAAATTTTCCTGATTTTTCCTGAATTTTTCCTGATTTTTCCTGAATTTTCCTGATTTTTTCCAATTTTTCCTCTGATTTTTCCTGATTTTTTGTTGATTTTTCATGAATTTTTCCTAATTTTTCCTGACATTTCCTGACTTTTCCACAGATTTTCCCAAATTTTCCCAAATTTTCCCAATTTTTCATGAATTTTCCCTGAAATTTCCCAAATTTTCCTGAATTTTTCTTGAATTTTTCCAGATTTTTCATTATTTTTTCCTGACTTTTCCTGACTTTTCCCAAAATTTTCCTGATTTTTCCTGATTTTTTCCGATTTTCCCTGATTTTCCCCTGATTTTTCCTGATTTTTTGTTGATTTTTCATGAATTTTTCCTGATTTTTCATGATTTTTCCTGATTTTTCCTGATTTTTTCCGATTTTTCCCTGATTTTTCCTGATTTTTTGTTGATTTTTCATGAATTTTTCCTGATTTTTCATGAATTTTCCTGAGTTTTTCCTGATTTTTTCCGATTTTCCCCTGATTTTTCCTTATTTTTTGTTGATTTTTCATGCATTTTCCTGAGTTTTTCCTGATTTTTCATGACTTTTTCCTGATTTTTCATGATTTTTTGTTGATTTTTCATAAATTTTTCCTGATTTTTCCTGACATTTCCTGACTTTTCCACAGATTTTCCCAAATTTTCCCAATTTTTCATGAATTTTCCCCGAAATTTCCCAAATTTTCCTGAATTTTTCTTGAATTTTTCCAGATTTTTCATTATTTTTTCCTGACTTTTCCTGACTTTTCCCAAACTTTCCTGAATTTTCCCAAATTTTCCCGATTTTTTCCCGATTTTTTCCCCGATTTTTCCCGATTTTTCCCGAATTTTCCCAAATTTTCCCAAATTTTTCCTAAATTTTCCTGATTTTTTCCGATTTCCCCTGATTTTTCCTGATTTTTGTTGATTTTTCCTGAGTTTTTCCTGATTTTTCATTATTTTTTCCCCAGATTTTCCTGAATTTTCCTGACTTTTTCCCGACTTTTCCCAAAATTTTCCTGAAATTTCCTGACTTTTTCCCTTGATTTTTCATGAATTTTTCCTGATTTTCCGAATTTTTACTGAATTTTTACCGATTTTTTTCCGATTTTTCCTGAATTTTTCCCGATTTTTCCTGATTTTTTGTTGATTTTTCATGAATTTTTCCTGATTTTTCATGATTTTTCCCCAAATTTTCCTGAATTTTTACTAAATTTTCCCCAATTTTTCCTGATTTTTTCCTTCATTTTTCATGAATTTTCCTGATTTTCCTGAATTTTTACGATTTTTTACTGAATTTTTCCTGATTTTTCCTGATTTCTCCTAAATTTTTCTTGAATTTTTACAGATTTTTCATTATTTTTTCCTGACTTTTCCCGAATTCTCCCCAAATTTCCCAAACTTTCCTGAATTTTCCCGAATTTTTCCTGAATTTTTCCCAAATTTTTCCCGATTTTTCCCGATTTTTCCTGATCCCAACATTCCCAAAATTCCCAAATTTCCCACAATTCCCTCCATTCCCTCCAACCCTGACCTCCGGAATTCCCAAAATTCCAGGATTTCCTCCCGGAATGGCAGGAAGCCGCCAGCGCCCTCCTGGTTTCCCAAATTTTCCCAACTCTTCCTGAATTTTCCCAAATTTTCTCTGATTTTTGCCGATTTTTCCCAATTTTTTCCAGTTTTCCCAACTTTTTTGCAGCTTTTCCCCATTTTTCCCCCAATTTTCCCGACCTTTCCTGGCTTTTCTCAACTTTTCCCAACTTTTCCCAATTTTGCTGAGTTTTCCCAATTTTTCCCAAGTTTTCGGGACTCCTCCTGACTTTTCCCAAGTTTTCCCAATTTTCCCGTTCCGTTCCGAATCCCAGAATTCCCAAAATCCCCAAATAGCAACCTTCCCACCCAAAATTCCCAAAATTCCCACAATTCTGCCAATCCTGACCTCCGGAATTCCCGAATTTCAGGATTTCCTCCCAAAATTCCCACAATTCCTCCAACCCTGACCTGTGGCATTCCCGAAATCCCAGGATTTCCTCCCAAAATTCCCAAAATTCCCACAGTTCCTCCAACCCTGACCTCTGGAATTCCTGAATTCCACGATTCTCACACAAAATTCACAAAATTCCCACAATTCTGCCAGTCCTGACCTCTGGAATTCCCAAAATTCCCAAATTTCCCACAATTCCTGACCTGCAGAATTCCCAACATTCCCAAAATTCCCAAAATTCCCACAATTCCTCCAACCCTCACCTGCGGAATTCCCGAATTCCCAAAATTCCCAAAATTCCCGAAATTCCCACAATCCTCACCTGCGGAATTCCCAAATTCCCAAAATTCCCAAAAAATTCCCGCAATTCCCACAATTCCCCCAACCCTCACCTGCAGAATTCCTGAATTCCCAACATTCCCAACATTCCCAAAATTCCCACAATTCCCACAATTCCCAAAATTCCCACAATTCCCCCAACCCTCACCTGCGGAATTCCCGAATTCCCAAGATTCCCAAAAAATTCCCAAAATTCCCACAATTCCTCCAATCCTCACCTGCGGAATTACCGAATTCCCAACATTCCCAAAATTCCCAAAATTCCCACAATTCCTCCAATCCTCACCTGCGGAATTCCCGAATTCCCAAAATTCCCAAAAATTCCCGCAATTCCCACAATTCCCCCAACCCTCACCTGCAGAATTCCTGAATTCCCAACATTCCCAACATTCCCAAATTTCCCACAATTCCCAAAATTCCTCCAATCCTCACCTGCGGAATTCCCGAATTCCCAAGATTCCCAAAATTCCCACAATTCCCACAACCCTCTCCTGCGGAATTCCCGAATTCCCAAAATTCCCAAAAAATTCCCGCAATTCCCACAATTCCCCCAATCCTCACCTGCGGAATTCCCGAATTCCCAACATTCCCAAAATTCCCAAAATTCCCACAATTCCTCCAATCCTCACCTGCGGAATTCCCAGAATTCCCAACATTCCCCAAATTCCCAAAATTCCCACAATTCCCACAATTCCCCCAATCCTCACCTGCGGAATTCCCGAATTCCCAACGTTCCCTCCCAAAATCCCCACAATTCCTCCAATCCTCACCTGCGGAATTCCCAAATTCCCAACATTCCCAAAATTCCCAAAATTCCCAAAATTCCCAAAATTCCCACAATTCCTCCAATCCTCACCTGCGGAATTCCCGAATTCCCAAGATTCCCAAAAAATTCCCAAAATTCCCACAATTCCTCCAATCCTCACCTGCGGAATTCCCGAATTCCCAAGATTCCCAAAAAATTCCCAAAATTCCCACAATTCCCACAATCCTCACCTCCGGAATTCCCCGAATTCCCAAAATTCCCAAATTTCCCACAATTCCCACAATCCTCACCTGCCGAATTCCCAAAATTCCCAACATTCCCACAATTCCCAAAATTCCCACAATTCCCTCAATCCTCACCTGCGAATTCCTGAATTCCCAACATTCCCAAAATTCCCAAAATTCCCAACATTCCCACAATTCCTCCAATCCTCACCTGCGGAATTCCCGAATTCCCAACGTTCCCTCCCAAAATTCCCAAAAATTCCCACAATTCCCACAATTCCCGCCAACCCTGACCTCCGGAATTCCCGAATCCCCAGCATTCCCGCAATTCCCTCCAGTCCCAACCCCCGGAATTCCCGAAATCCCGGAATCCCCGCCAGTCCTGACCTCCGGAATTCCCGAAATTCCAGGATTTCCTGCCGGAATGGCAGGAGGCCGCCGGCGCCGTCCTGGTTGCCGTGGGGAGGAGATTCCTGAACAAGGTGATGGAGGAGATCCTGGGGAAATTCCAGCCGGGAATTCTGCCGCATCCCTTCGTGCTGCGCACCTTCGCGGAGCTGGCGGCCGCCAACGGTGAGGGGATTTGGGGATTTTGGGGATTTTGGGAAATTTGGGAAATCCGGGAGTTCTGGGGAATTTGGGATTTCTGGGAATTAATTGGGGAAATCTGGGAAATGTGGGGATTTTGGGAAATCTGGCAGT
>JAKEPQ010000185.1:0-23069 GCA_024500445.1 Entomyzon cyanotis | reverse complement strand
TCCCTGAAATTCCCTGAAAAAAGTCTTGAAATTCCCAGAAAAATTCCCGGAAAAATCCCTGGGAATTCCTGGGAAAAACACTGGGAATTCCCAAAAAAAAAACCAACTTTATAGGGATTAAAAAAAAAAATTTGGAATTCCCAAAAAAAAAAAAAACCCCAAAACCTCAAAAAATCCAAAAAAACCCCAAAAAACCCTCTTGGAATTCCCAAAAAATCCCCAAAAATCCCCAAAAAATGCCTTGGAATTCCCAAAAAATCCCTTGGAATTCCAAAAAAAACCTTGGAAAATCCTGGGAAAAACAATGGGAATTCTAAAAAAAATCCTTCCCAGGAAAAAAAATCCCAAAAATCCCATGGAATTCCCAAAAATCACGGAATTCCCGGGGAAAAAATCCCAGAATTCCCAGAAAAAATATCCTGGGATTCCGAGGAGAAAAATTCCACAATTCCCAGAAAAAAATTCCAAAAAAAATCCAAAATTCCCAGAAAAAAATCCCTGAAATTCCCTGAAAAAAGTCTTGAAATTCCCGGAAAAATTCCTGGGAAAATCACGGAATTCCTGGGAAAAAATCCTGGAATTCTCAGGGAAAAAATCCCGGAATTCCCAGAAAAAAATTTCTGGAATTCCGAGGAGAAAAAATTCCACAATTCCTAGAAAAAAATTCCAAAAAAAAATTTCCAAAATTCCCAGAAAAAAATCTCTGAAATTCCCTGAAAAAAGTCTTGAAATTCCCAGAAAAATTCCCGGAAAAATCATGTAATTCCCAGGAAAAAAATCCTGGAATTCCCAGAAAAAAATTCTGGAATTCCGAGGAGAAAAATTCCACAATTCCCAGAAAAAAATTCCAAAAAAAAATTCCAAAATTCCCCCCAAAAATCCCTGAAATTCCCTGAAAAAAGTCTTGAAATTCCCAGAAAAATTCCCAGAAAAATCACGGAATTCCCAGAAAAAAATCCTGGAATTCTCAGGAAAAAAATCCTGGAATTCCCAGAAAAAAAAATTCTGGAATTCCGAGGAGAAAAATTCCACAATTCCCAGAAAAAAATTCCAAAAAAAATTCCAAAATTCCCAGAAAAAAAATTCTGGAGTTCCCAGAAAAATTCCAGAATTCCTGGAAAAAATTCCAAAATTCAGGGAAAAATAAAAAATCCACCCCCCCCCCCAAAATCCCAGAATTCCCAAAAAAACCCCAAAATTCCCCCCCAAAAAATCCAAAATTCCCAGAAAAAAATCCTGGAATTCTGAGGGAAAAAATTTTTCCTGAAAAAATCAGGGAAAAGTCAGGAAAAATTGGGGAAAAATCTGGGAAAATTTGGGGAAAATCTGGGAAAAATCCTGGAAAATTTGGGAAAAATGTGGGAAAAATGTGGGAAAATTTGGGAAAATTGAGGAAAGTTTGGGGAAAATCCTGGGGAAAATCCAGAAAAATTTGGAAAAATAAGGAAAAATTTGGGAAAAATCAGAGAAAATTCAGGAAAAAGCCTGAAAAATCAGGGAAAATTTGGGAAAAATCTGGGAAAATCCTGAAAAATTCGGGAAAAATCAGGAAAAGTTTTGGAAAATTTGGAAAAAATCAGAAAATTAAGGAAAAATTGGGGAAAAATCAGGAAAAATTTGAGAAAAATCGGGAAAAATTTGGAAAAATTTGGGAAAATCAGGGAAAATTTGGGAAAAATCAAGAAAAATTCGGAAAATTTGGGGAAAATCAGGGAAAAATCCTGAAAATTCAGGAAAAAAATCCTGAAAAATCCGGGAAAATCACGGAAAATCAGGGAAAATTCAGGAAAAAAAAATCCTGAAAAATCCTGAAAAATCACGGAAAATCAGGGAAAATTCAGGAAAAATCCTGAAAAATTTGGGAAAATCAGGGAAAATTTGGGGAAAACCATGAAAATTAAGGAAAAATTTGGGAAATATTAGGGAAAATCAGGGAAAAATCAAGAAAAATTCGTAAAATTTGGGAAATATCTGGAAAAATCAGGGAAAAATCTGGGGAAAATCCTGAAAAAATTGGGGAAAATCCTGAAAAAATTGGGAAAAATCCTGAAAAATTGGGGGAAATCCTGAAAAAATTGGGAAAAATCCTGAAAAAATTGGGAAAAATCCTGAAAAATTGGGGGAAATCCTGAAAAAATTGGGAAAAATCCTGAAAAAATCGGGGGAAAATCCTGAAAAAATTAGGAAAATCCTGAAAAAATTGGGGAAAATCCTGAAAAAATTGGGAAAAATCCTGAAAAATTGGGAAAAATCCTGAAAAATTGGGGGAAAATCCTGAAAAATCAGGAAAAATGTGGGAAAATCTGGGGAAAATCCTGAAAAATCAGGGGAAAATCCTGAAAAAATTGGGGAAAATCCTGAAAAAACTGGGGAAAATCCTGAAAAAATTGGGAAAAATCCTGAAAAATCTGGGGAAAATCCTGAAAAATCAGGGAAAAAATCCTGAAAATTCAGGAAAAATGTGGGAAAATCTGGGGAAAATCCTGAAAAAATTGGGAAAAATCCTGAAAAATCGGGGGAAATCCTGAAAAATCAGGAGAAAATCAGGGAACATCAGGGAAAAATCTGGAAAAATCAGGGAAAAATCAGGGAAAACTAGGGGAAAATCTGGGGAAAATCTGGGGAAAATCAGGGGAAATCCTGAAAAATTGGGGGAAAATCCTGAAAAAATTGGGAAAAATCCTGAAAAATCGGGGGAAAATCAGGGAACATCAGGGAAAAAAATCCTGAAAAATCAGGGAAAACTAGGGAAAAATCTGGGGAAAATCCTGAAAAATCAGGGAAAAATCCTGAAAAAATTGGGAAAAATCCTGAAAAATCGGGGGAAAAATCTGGGGAAAATCTGGGGAAAATCCTGACAAATCAGGAAAAATGTGGGAAAATCTGGGAAAAATCCTGAAAAATCAGGGAAAAATCCTGAAAAATCCTGAAAAATGTGGGAAAATCTGGGAAAAATCCTGAAAAATCAGGGAAAAAATCCTGAAAAAATTGGGAAAAATCCTGAAAAATCGGGGAAAAGCCTGAAAAAATTGGGAAAAATCCTGAAAAATCGGGGGGAAAATCTGGGGAAAATCTGGGGAAAATCTGGGGAAAATCTGGGAAAAATCCTGAAAAAAACTGGGAAAAATCCTGAAAAATTGGGGGGAAAATCCTGAAAAAATTGGGAGAAATCCTGAAAAATCGGGGGAAAATCTGGGGAAAATCAGGGAAAAAATCCTGAAAAATCAGGAAAAATGTGGGAAAATCAGGGAAAATTCGGGAAAAATCCGGAAAGATCCTGGCAAAGCCGTGCCCTTTCCCGTTTTCCCCGTTTCCCAGGCGGCTCGTTCCCGGAGCGCGTCCTGCTGTTCCTGTTGCCGCGGCTGGAGAGCAACTCGCAGCGGATCCGCACGGCGGCGATCCTCCTGCTGAGGCACCTCGTCAACTGCGCCCGTGGGAGCTTGGGGGTTATTGGGGGAATTCGGGGATTATTGGGGGAATTTGGGGAGTTTTTGGGGGAATTTGGGGATTCATTGGGGGAATTCTGGGATTATTGGGGGAATCCTGGGATTATTGGGGGAGTTTTGGGATTTATTGGGGGAATCCTGGGATTTATTGGGGGAGTTCTGGGATTTATTGGGGGAATTCTGGGATTTATTGGGGGAGTTTTGGGATTTATTGGGGGAATCCTGGGATTTATTGGGGGAGTTTTGGGATTTATTGGGGGAATTCTGGGATTTATTGGGGGAATCCTGGGATTTATTGGGGGAATCCTGGGATTTATTGGGGGAATTTGGGGATTTATTGGGGGAATCCTGGGATTTATTGGGGGAGTTTTGGGATTTATTGGGGGAATTCGGGGAGTTATTGGGGGAGTTTTGGGATTTATTGGGGGAATTCTGGGATTTATTGGGGGAATTCTGGGATTTATTGGGGGAGTTTTGGGATTTATTGGGGGAGTTTTGGGATTTATTGGGGGAATTTGGGGAGTTTTTGGGGGAATTTGGGGAGTTTTTGGGGGAATTCTGGGATTATTGGGGGAATTCTGGGATTTATTGGGGGGAATTCGGGGGATTTATTGGGGGAATCCTGGGATTATTGGGGGAATTCTGGGATTATTGGGGGAATCCTGGGATTTATTGGGGGAATCCTGGGATTTATTGGGGGAATTCTGGGATTATTGGGGGAATTTGGGGATTATTGTGGGAATTTGGGGATTATTGTGGGAATTTGGGGAGTTTTTGGGGGAATTCTGGGGATTTGGGGATTTATTCTGGGAGTTTTGGGATGTATTTTGGAATTCTGGGGATTGTTCTGGGAGTTTTGGGATTTATTGGGGGAATTCTGGGAGTTTTTGGGGGAATTTGGGGAGTTTTTGTGGGAATTCTGGGATTTATTGTGGGAATTCTGGGGATTTGGGGATTTATTCTGGGAGTTTTGGGATTTATTTTGGGAGTTTTGGGGATTATTGTGGGAATTCTGGGGATTTGGGATTTATTTTGGGAATTTTGGGGGTTATTGTGGGAATTCTGGGGATTTTGGGGATTTATTTTGGGAGTTTTGGGGGTTATTGTGGGAATTCTGGGATTTATTTTGGGAATTCTGGGGATTGTTCTGGGAGTTTTGGGAATTATTCCGGGAATTTTGGGATTTATTCCGGGAATTCTGGGGATTTTGGGATTTATTTTGGGAATTTTGGGGTTTATTTTGGGAATTTTAGGATTTATTTTGGGAATTTTGGGAATTTTGGGAATTTTTGTGGGAATTTTGGGATTTATTCCGGGAATTTTGGGAGTTTTGGGGATCATTGTGGGAATTTTGGGGATTCTGGGTTTTATTTTGGGAGTTTTGGGATTTATTTTGGGAATCCTGGGGATTATTGTGGGAATTTGGGGAGTTTTTGTGGGAATTCTGGGAGTTTTGGGATTTATTTTGGGAGTTTTGGGGATTATTGTGGGAATTCTGGGGATTTTGGGATTTATTTTGGGAATCCTGGGAATTATTGTGGGAATTCTGGGGAGTTTTTGTGGGAGTTCTGGGGATTTTGGGGATTTATTTTGGGAGTTTTGGGGATTGTTCTGGGAATTTTGGGATTTATTCCGGGAATTTTGGGAGTTTTTGTGGCAGTTTTGGGAGTTTTGGGGATTATTCTGGGAATTTTGGGGATTTGGGGATTTATTTTGGGAATTCTGGGAATTCTGGGATTTATTTTGGGAATTGTTTTGGGATTTATTTTGGGAATTCTGGGGATTTTGGGATTTATTTTGGGGATTTTGGGGATTATTGTGGGAATTTTGGGAGTTGTTTTGGGAATTTTGGGATTTATTTTGGGAATTTTGGGGATTCGGGGATTTATTTTGGGAATTCTGGGAATTCTGGGATTAATTTTGGGAATTTTGGGAATTTTTGTGGGAATTCTGGGGATTTTGGGATTTATTTTGGGAATTTTGGGGATTGTTCCGGGAATTTTGGGATTTATTTTCGGAATTTTGGGAATTGTTTTGGGAATTTTGGGGATTTATTTTGGGAATTTTGGGGATTATTGTGGGAATTTTGGGAGTGCTGGGAATGCTGGGAAATCTGGGAATTGTTCTGGGAATTTTGGGATTTATTCCAGGAATTTTGGGAGTTTTGGGGATTATTGTGGGAATTTTGGGAATTATTCTGGGAATTTTGGGATTTATTCGTGGGAATTTTGGGGACTTTGGAAATTTTCGTGGGAATTTTGGGAATTTTGGGAGTTTTGGGAATTATTGTGGGAATTTTTGGGTCTTGTTCTGGGAATTTTGGGAATTATTTTGGGAATTTTGGGAGTTTTGGGAATGCTGGGAAATCTGGGAATGCTGGGAGTGCTTGGGGTTTTGGGAATTTTGGGAATTTTGGGAATTTTTGTGGGAATTTTGGGGATTTTGGGGATTTTTGGAATTTTTGGAATTTTGGGATTTATTCTGGGAATTTTGGGAATTGTTCAGGGAATTTGGGGGATTTTGGGTTTTTTGGGATTTATTGTTCAGGGAATTTTTTGGATTCTGGGAATTTTTGGGATTTTGGGGATTTTGGGAATTTTGGGAGTTTTGGGAATTATTTTGGGAATTTTGGGAGTTCTGGGGATTTTGGGAATTATTGTGAGAATTTTGGGGATGTTTGGGAATTTCTGTGGGAAAAATGGGAATTTTAGGGAATCTCTGCTGGGAAAATTGGGATTTTTTGGAATTTTTGTAGGAAAATTTGGGATTTTAGGAAATTCCTGTGGGGAAAAATGTAGATTTTTAGGAATTTCTGTGGAGAAAATTGGGATTTTTTTTGGAGGGGGAATTTCTCTGGGAAAAAGGGGGATTTTTGTGGGAATTTCCAGTGGGGAAAATTGGGATTTTTGAGATTTTTTTTTTGGGGAGAAAAATAGGCTTTTTTGTGGGAAAATTTAGGATCTATGGGAATTAAGGTAGGAAAAATGAGGATTTTTTTGGAATTTTTGTGGGAAAATTTGGGGTTTTTTTTTTGGGAATTTCTCTGGGAAAAATGGGAATTTTTAGGGAATTTCTGTGGAGAAAATTTGGGAGTTTTAGGAAATTTCTGTGGGAAGAATTGGAATTTTGGGAAATTTCAGTGGGAAAAAATGGGAATTTTTTTTTGGAATTTCTGTGGAGAAAATTGGGATTTTTTTGGGGATTAACGTGGGAAAAATGGGAATTCTTATGGGAAAATTTGGAATTTTTAGGGAATTTCTGGTGGAGAAAATTTGGGATTTTTTGGGGAATTTCTATGGCAAAAAATTGAGGATTTTTGGGAATTTCTGCGGAGAAAGTTGAGATTTGTTTTTGGGAATTTTTGTGGGAAAGTTTGGGATTTATGGGAATTTCTGTGGGAAAATCAGGAATTTTTAGAAGTTCTGGGAAAAATGTAGATTTTTAGGAATTTTTGTGGAGAAAATTGGGAATTTTTTTTTTTTTTAACTTCTCTGGGAAAAATGGGAATTTCTAGGGAATTTCTGGTGGGAAAATCGGGATTTTTGGGAATTTCTGGTGAGAAAGTTTGGGATTTTTGTGGGAAAATTTGGCATTTTTAGGGAATTTCTTGGGGAAAAAAGGGAATTTTTCAGTAATTTCTGTGGGAAGAATTGGAATTTGGGGAAATTTCAGTGGGAAAAAAACGGGAATTTTTTTTTTTGGAATTTCTGTGGAGAAAATTGGGATTTTTTCGGGGATTAACGTGGGAAAAATGGGAATTCTTACGGGAAAATTTGGAATTCTAGGGAATTTCTGGTGGAGAAAATTCGGGATTTTTTTGGAAATTTCTGCGGGGAAAAAATGTAGATTTTTTTTTTTAGGAATTTCTGGGGGGAAAAATAGGATTTTTTCGTGGGAAAATTTAGGATTGATGGGAAATTCCGTCGGAAAGTTGGGATTTCGGGGAATTTCCGGGAGAAAATTCCGGAATTTCCTGCCGAATTCCCATTTTTTTTCCTATTCCCAGCTTCCCAAATGGAACTGAAGAAACCTTTCATCCTCTCCTCCATGAAGCTTCCTCTGCACGACCCAAACAACAAGGTTTGTCCCAAGGGTTTCCCCAAGTTTTTCCCCATTTTTCCCAGGTTTTTTTCTATTTTTTTCCCAATTTTTCTCGGATTTTTTGCAAATATTTCCTGGTTTTTCCCCTTTTTCCCCATTTTTCCCCATTTTTTCCCATTTTTTCCCATTTTTTCCCATTTTTTCCACTATTTTTTCCCATTTTTTTCCATTTTTTCCCCATTTTTCCCCATTTTTTTCCCCATTTTTCTCCTATTTTTCACCATTTTTTCAATGATTTTTCTCCCATTTTTCTCCCTTTTTTCCCCCAATTTTTTCCATTTTTTCCCCATTTTTTGCCAGTTTTTTAAATTTCCCAGGTTTTTCTATTTTTTCCCAATTTTTCCCCCATTTTTTCCCCATTTTCCCCCATTTTCCCCATTTTTTCCCAATTTTTTTCCCATTTTCCCCATTTTTTCCCCATTTTTTCCCCCTATTTTGCCCTTTTTTCCCATTTTTCCCAATTTTTCTGCATTTTTTCTCATTTTCCCAATTTTTCCCAATTTTTTTCCCAATTTTTTCCCCATTTTCCCCAGTGTTTTCCCCATTTTTTCCTGGATTTTTTCTCTTTTTTTCCCAAGTTTTCCCCCATTTTCCCCCCATTTTTCCCAATTTTTCCCAATAGTTTCACCATTTTTCCCAGTTTTTTTCTCTTTTTTCCCAATTTTTCTCGGATTTTTTGCAAATATTTCCTGGTTTTTCCCCCTTTTTCCCCATTTTTCCCCATTTTTTCCCATTTTTTCCCATTTTTTCCCATTTTTTCCCATTTTTCCCCATTTTTTCCACTATTTTTTTCCATTTTTTCCCCATTTTTCCCCATTTTTTTCCCCACTTTTCTCCTATTTTTCACCATTTTTTCAATGATTTTTCTCCCATTTTTTCTCCCATTTTTTCCCCAATTATTTCCATTTTTTCCCCATTTTTTCCCAGTTTTTTTAATTTCCCAGGCTTTTCTATTTTTTCCCCATTTTTCCCCAGTTTTTCCCCATTTTCCCCCATTTTCCCCATTTTTTCCAATTTTTTTCCCATTTTCCCCATTTTTTCCCCATTTTTTCCCCCATTTTTTCCCCTATTTTGCCCTTTTTTCCCAATTTTTTCCCAATTTTTTCCCAAGTTTTTGCAATTTTTTCCCCATTTGCCCCACTTTTCCCAATTTTTCTGCATTTTTTCCCAGTTTTTCTCATTTTCCCAATTTTTCCCAATTTTTTCCCAATTTTTTCCCCATTTTTCCCTAGTATTTTCCCCATTTTTTCCTGAGTTTTTCTCTTTTTTTCCCAATTTTTCCCAATAGTTTCACCATTTTTCCCAGGTTTTTTCTATTTTTTTCCCAATTTTTCTCTGATTTTTTGCAATTATTTCCTGGTTTTTCCCCCCTTTTTCCCCATTTTTCCCCATTTTTTCCCATTTTTTCCACTATTTTTTCCCATTTTTTCCCATTTTTTCCCATTTTTTCCCATTTTTTCCACTATTTTTTTCCATTTTTTCCCCATTTTTCCCCATTTCTTTCCCCATTTTTCTCCTATTTTTCACCATTTTTTTCAATGATTTTTCTCCCATTTTTTCTCCCATTTTTTCCCCAATTTTTTCCATTTTTTCCCCATTTTTTCCCAGGTTTTTTTAATTTCCAACTTTTTTTCTGTTTCATTCCCAATTTTTTCCCAATCTTGCCCAGTTTTGTTTTTTAATTTTTTTGCTGTTTTTTCGTGGTTTTCCCCATTTTTCCCTAGTATTTTCCCCGCTTTTTCCTGAGTTTTTCCCTTTTTTTCCCAAGTTTTCCCAATAGTTTCACCATTTTTCCCAGGTTTTTCCTTTTTTTCCCAATTTTTCTCTGATTTTTTGCAATTATTTCCTGGGTTTTCCCCCTTTTTCCCCATTTTTTCCCATTTTTTCCCATTTTTTCCACTATTTTTTTCCATTTTTTCCCCATTTTTCCCCATTTTTTTCCCCATTTTTCTCCTATTTTTCACCATTTTTTCAATTATTTTTCTCCCATTTTTCCCCCATTTTTTCCCATTTTTTTCCCATTTTTCCCCCATTTTTCCCCAATTTTTTAAATTTTCCTTTTTTTTTCTATTTTTTCCCAAGTTTTTCCCCATTTTTTTCCCAATTTTTCCTCTATTTTTTCCATTTTTTTCCTCATATTTTTCCCATTTTTCCCATCTTTTCCCCCACTGTTTCCCTTTTTTCTCCATTTTTTCCCATTTTTTTCCCCCCATCTTTTCCCAGATTTTCCCCATTTTTCCCCATTCTTTCCCCCATTTTTTCCCCATTCTTTCCCCATTTTTTCCCCATTTTTTCCCATTTTTTCCCCCATTATTTTCCATTTTTCCTAATTTTTTCCCAGTTTTTTTCCCATTTTTTTCCTATTTTTTCCCTTTTTTTCCCCATTTTTTTCTATTTTTTTTCCAGATTTTTTTCCACTTTTTTTCCCTATTTTTTCCAAATTTTTTCCCAATTTTTTCCTGATTTTTTGCGGTTATTTCCTGGTTTTTTCCCCATTTTTCCCCAATTTTTTCCCATTTTTTCCCAATTTTTCCACATTTTTCCCACTTTTTTTCCCAGTTTTTTCTCATTTTTTCCCAGTTTTTTTCCCCATTTTTCCCTGATTTTTTGCATTTTTTCCTTGTTTTTTCCCCAATTTTTTCCCATTTTTTCCCAAGTTTTTTCCCTTTTTTCCCTATTTTTCCCAGCTTTTTTTAAATTTCCCGTGTTTTTCTATATTTTCCCAATTTTTTCCCATTTTTTCCCCATTTTCTCCCCAAAATTCCCATTTTCCCCCCAAAATTCCCATTTTTTCCCCATTTTCTCCCCAAAATTCCCATTTTTTCCCCTATTTTCTCCCCATTTTTCCCCATTTTTTCCCCCAAAATTCCCATTTTCCCCCCAAAATTCCAAATTTTTCTCATTTTTCCCCATTTTCCCCCCATTTTCTCCTCAAAATCCCCATTTTTCCCCATTTTCTCCCCAAAATTCCCATTTTTTCCCCATTTTTCCCCAAAACTCCCATTTTTCCCCTATTTTCTCCCCATTTTCCCCCCATGTTTTCCCCCCAAAATTCCAATTTTTCCCCATTTTTTCTCCCATTTTTCCCCCCAAAATTCCCATTTTTCCCCCTTTTCCCCCCCAAAATTCCAAATTTTTCTCCTTTTCTCCCTATTTTCTCCCCAATTTCCCCCATTTTCTCCCAAATTCCCATTTTTCCCCATTTTTTTCTCCAAAACCCCAATTTTTCCCCCATTTTTCCCCAAAATTCCCATTTTTTCCCCATTTTTCCCCATTTTCCCCCAAAATTCCCATTTTTCCCCCATTTTCCCCCCCAAAATTCCCATTTTTTCTGCATTTTCTCCCCATTTTCCCCCCCAAAATTCCCATTTTTCCCCCAAAATTTCCCATTTTTCCCCATTTTCCCCCAAAATTCCCATTTTTTCCCCATTTCCCCCCCAAAATTCCCATTTTTTCTACATTTTTCCCCCATTTTCACTCCAAAATTCCCATTTTTTCTACATTTTTCCCCCATTTTCACTCCAAAATTCCCATTTTTTCTGCATTTTCTCCCCATTTTCCCCCCAAAATTTCCCATTTTTCCCCATTTTCCCCTCCAAATTCCCAATTTCTCTAGTTTTTCCCCATTTGCAGGTGAAGAAGGCTCTGGTTCAGCTGATCAGCTCTCTGGCTCTCCATGGATTTCTGGAGCAGCCAGGAGGAGAAGCTCTGCTGGAGTTCCTGCTCAGGCAGTGCTGCCTGCCCTGCCAGCAGGTGAGGAACCCCCAAATTTGCCCATTTCCCGCTTTTCCCGAATTTCCTGATCCTTTTCCCGAATTTCCTGATCTTTTTCCCGAATTTTCTGATCTTTTTCCTGAATTTTCTGCTCATTTTCCCAATTTTTCTGCTCATTTTCCTGAATTTCCTGATCCTTTTCCTGAATTTCCTGATCCTTTTCCTGAATTTCCTGATCCTTTTCCTGAATTTTCTGCTCATTTTCCCGAATTTCCTGATCCTTTTCCCGAATTTCCTGATCTTTTTCCTGAATTTCCTGATCTTTTTCCTGAATTTTCTGCTCATTTTCCTGAATTTTCTGTTCCTTTTCCTGAATTTTCTGTTCCTTTTCCTGAATTTTCTGCTCCTTTTCCTGAATTTTCTGCTCCTTTTCCCACTTTTCTGCTCCTTTTCCCACTTTTCCTGCTCCTTTTCCCGATTTTTTAGCTCCTTTTCCCAAATTTCTGATCCTTTTCCCACTTTTCCCGAATTTCCTGATCCTTTTCCTGAATTTCCTGATCCTTTTCCTGAATTTCCTGATCTTTTTCCTAAATTTCCTGATCTTTTTCCTGAATTTTCTGATCCTTTTCCTGAATTTCCTGATCCTTTTCCTGAATTTTCTGCTCCTTTTCCTGAATTTCCCGAATTTTCTGCTCCTTTTCCCAATTTTCTGCTCCTTTTCCTGAATTTCCTGATCTTTTTCCTGAATTTTCTGCTCCTTTTCCCACTTTTTCTGCTCCTTTTCCCAATTTTTCTGCTCCTTTTCCCGAATTTCCTGCTCCTTTTCCTGAATATCCTGATCTTTTTCTTGGATTTTCTGATCTTTTTCCTGAATTTTCTGCTCCTTTTCCCACTTTTCCTGCTCCTTTTCCCGAATTTCCTGATCCTTTTCCTGAATTTCCTGATCTTTTTCCCACTTTTTCTGCTCCTTTTCCTGAATTTCCTGAATTTCTGCTCCTTTTCCTGAATTTCCTGATCTTTTTCCTGAATTTTCTGCTCCTCTTCCCACTTTTCCTGCTCCTTTCCCGTATTTTCCCATATTTTCCCACATTTTCCCTCATTTTCCCACATTTCCTCCCATATTTTTCCCATATTTTCCCATATTTTCCCATATTTTTCCCACATTTTCCCACATTTTTTCTCCCATATTTTCCCATATTTCTCTCTTATTTTTCCCATATTTCCCCATATTTATTTTCCCATATTTTCCCATATTTTCCCCAAATTTTTTCTATATTTTTCCTATGTTTCCCCCTTTTCTCTCCCATATTTTTCCCATATTTTTCCCATATTTTTCCCATATTTTCTAGCTTTCCTCTCCTGTATATTCTTCATATTTTCCCATAATTTTCCCATATTTTCCCACATTTTCTCTCCTATATTTTCCCATATTTTTCCCATATTTTCCCATATTTTTCCCACATTTTCCCCTTTTCTCTCCCATATTTTCCCATATTTCTCTCTTATTTTTCCCATATTTCCCCATATTTATTTTTCCCATATTTTCCCATATTTATTTTCCCATCTTTTCCCATATTTTTCCCAATTTTTTTCTATATTTTTCCCATATTTTCCCCAAATTTTTCCCATTTTTTCCCATATTTTCCCATATTTTTCCCATATTTTTCCCATATTTTCCCATATTTTTCCCACATTTTCCCACATTTTCCTCCCATATTTTTCCCACATTTTCCTCCCATATTTTCCCATATTTTCCCATATTTTCCCACATTTTCCCCTTTTCTCTCCCATACTTTCCCATATTTCTCTCTTATTTTTCCCATATTTCCCCATATTTATTTTTCCCATATTTTCCCATATTTATTTTCCCATATTTTCCCATATTTTTCCCAATTTTTTTCTATATTTTTCCCATATTTTTCCCCAAATTTTCCCCATATTTTTCCCATATTTTTCCCATATTTTTCCCATATTTTCCCCATATTTTCTACCTTTCCTCTCCTGTATATTCTTCGTATTTTCCCATATTTCCCCCTTATTTTTCCCATATTTCCCATATTTATTTTCCCATCTTTTCCCATATTTTTCCCAAATTTTTCCTATATTTTTCCCCCACTTTCCCCCACATTCCCCCCTTTTCTCTCCCACATTTTCCCCCCAATTCCCCCCCAATTTTTCCCCAATTTTTCCCCAATTTTTCCCCCCCAATTCCCAGGTCATTCTCTGCTCATTCCCTTCCTTTTCCCTTTTCCCAGAATCCGGGAATTCCCGCCGGAGATTCCGAGGATTTCTCCGACTCCAGCATCCGGAAAATCAGCGTCGACACTCTGCTGCTGCTGAGCACCACTGTGGACAGGATGAGCCACGTGGGTTGGCCCAGAATTCCTGGGGGAAAAAAAAAAATGGGAATTCCCCCCAAAAAAAAAAAAAAAAAAAAACTTTATGGGGATTAAAAAAAAAAAAAAAAAAAAAATTTGGAATTCCCCCCAAAAAAAAAAAAAAAAAACTTTTTGGGGATTTAAAAAAAAAAAAAAAAAAATTTGGAATTCCCCCCAAAAAAAAAAAAAAACCCCAAAAAAAACTTTATGGGCATTAAAAAAAAAAAAAAAAATTGGAATTCCCCCCAAAAAAAAAAAAACAAAAACCCTTTTTGGGAATTTAAAAAAAAAAAAAAATAATTGGAATTCCCCCCAAAAAAAAAAAAAAAACCCCAACTTTTTGGGGATTTTAAAAAAAAAAAAAATTGGAATTCCCCCAAAAAAAAAAACTTTATAGGGATTAAAAAAAAAAAAAATTTGGAATTCCCAAAAAAATCCCCAAAAAATCCCAAAAAAATCCCAAAAAACCCCCAACAAACCCAAAAAAACCCCCAAAACCCCCTTGGAATTCCTGGAAAAAATCCCTTGGAATTCCCAAAAAAACCCCCTGAGAATTCCTGAAAAAATCCCTGGGAATTCCTGGGAAAACAATGGGAATTCCCCCCCCAAAAAATCCTTGGAATTCCTAAAAAAAACCCCAAAAAACCCGAAAAACCCCCAAAAACCCTTGGAATTCCCCAAAAAAATCCCAAAAACCCCCAAAAATCCCCAAAAAACCCCAAAAAAACAACAAAAAAAATCTCTTGGAATTCCCAAAAAATCCCTGGGAATTCCTGAGAAATCCCTGGGAATTCCCAAAAAAAAAAAACCTTTATGGGGATTAAAAAAAAAAAAAAAATTGGAATTCCCAAAAAAAAAAGACCAAACAACCAAAACCTCAAAAAAAACCCCAAAAAACCAAAAAAACCACCCCAAAAAATCCCTGGGAATTCCTGAAAAAATCCCCCAAAAAAACCCTTGGAATTCCTGAAAAAATCCCAAAAAACCCCAAAAAAATCCCAAAAAACCCCATGGAATTCCTGAAAAAATCCCAAAAAACTCAAAAAAAATCCCAAAAAACCCTTGGAATTCCCAAAAAAATCCCAAAAAACCCCAAAAATAAAAAAAAAACCCCAAAAAACCCCTTGGAATTCCCAAAAAATCCCAAAAAACCCCAAAAATCCCAAAAAAACCCCAAAAAACCCCCTTGGAATTCCCAAAAAACCCCCTGGGAATTCCCAAAAAATCCCTGGGAATTCCTGAAAAAATCCCTGGGAATTCCTGGGGAAAACACTGGGAATTCCCAAAAAATACTTTCTAGGAACTAAAAAAAAATCCTTGGAATTCTCAAAAAAAACCCCAAAAATCCCCTAAAAAACCAAAAAAACCCCAAAGAAGCCCCAAAAACCCCTTGGAATTCCCAAAATATCCCTTGGAATTCCTGGAAAAATCCCTTGGAATTCCCAAAAAACCCCTGGGAATTCCTGGGGAAAACACTGGGAATTCCCCAAAAAAAAACTTTGTAGGAATTAAAAAAAAAAAATTTGGAATTCCCAAAAAATCCCCAAAAAACCCCCAAAAAAATCCCTTGGAATTCCCAAAAAATCCCTTGGAATTCCCAAAAAAACTTGGAAAATCCTGGGAAAAACAATGGGAATTCTCCAAAAAATCCTTCCCAGGAAAGAAATCCCAAAAATCCCATGGAATTCCCAAAAAAACCCCAAAAACCCAAATAATCCCTTGGAATTCCCAAAAAATCCCTAGGAATTCCTGGGAAAAACAATGGGAATTCCCAAAAAAAAAAAAACTTTATAGGAAATTTAAAAAAAAAAAAAAAAATTTGGAATTCCCAAAAAAAAATCCCAAAAAACCCCAAAAAACCCCTTGGAATTCCCAAAAAATCCCTGGAAATTCCCATAAATATCCCTGGGAATTCCTGAAAAAATCCCTGGGAATTTCTGGGAAAGACAATGGGAATTCCACCCCAAAATCCCTGGGAATTCCCAAAAAAAATCCCCCAAAAAACCCCTTGGAATTCCCAAAAAAATCCCCAAAAAATCCCCAAAAAATCCCAAAAAATCCCAAAAAAATCCCTTGGAATTCCCAAAAAAATCCCCAAAAAATCCCAAAAAACCCCCAGGGAATTCCCCAAAAAAATCCCAAAAACCCCAAAAAGCCCCCTTGGAATTCCCAAAAATCCCTGGGAATTCCCAAAAAACCCCCTGGGAATTCCTGAAAAAATCCCTGGGAATTCCTGGGAAAACACTGGGAATTCCCCCCAAAAAAACCCCCTTGGAATTCCTGGAAAAATCCCAAAAAACCCCAAATAATCCCTTGGAATTCCCAAAACAATCCCTTGGAATTCCTGGGAAAAACAATGGGAATTCCCCAAAAAAACCCTCCTCAGAATTCCCCCCAAAAATCCCTTGGAATTCCCAAAAAATCCCCTTAGAATCCCTAAATTTTCCCTCCTTTTTCTCCCATTTTCCCCCCATTTTTTCCCCATTTTTTCCCATTATTTTTCCCATCATTTTTCCCATTATTTTTCCCGCAGGCTCTCTGGCTTTTCCTGCTGGAATTCCTGATTTTTCCCATTATTTTTCCCATTTTTTCCCCACATTTTTCCCCACATTTTTCCCCAATTTTTCCCCACTTTTTCCCCATTTTTCCCCAATTTTCCCCCCATTTTTCCCCCATTTTTTCCCCATTTTTCCCCCCATTTTTCCCCAATTTTTCCCCAATATATTCCCCAATATATTCCCCAATATTTCCCCCATTTTTCTCCAACATTTCTCCCATTTTTCTCCCAATTTTCTTCCATTTTTTTCCCAATTTTCCCCCATTTTTCACCAATTTTCCCCCATTTTTCACCAATTTTCCCCCATTTTTCTCCCATTATTGTTCCCATTTTTTCTGCATTTTTTCCCCAATTTTTCCCCATTTTTCCCCAATTTTTCACCATTTTCCCATTATTTTTCCCGCAGGTTCTCTGGCCTTTCCTGCTGGAATTCCTGATTTTTCCTCCATTTTTCCCATTTTTCCCCATTTCCCCCATTTTTTCCCCACTTTTTCCCAATTTTTCCCCCAATTTTTCCTTCATTTTTTCCCATTTTTTCCCCATTATTTTCCCATAATTTTCCCCATTTTTTCCCATTTTTTCCCCATTTTTTCCCCAATTTTTCCCCAATTTTTTCCCCATTTTTCCCCATTTTCCCCCATTTATTTTTCCCCATTTTTTCCCCAACATTTCCCCATTTTTCCCCATTTGTCCCCATTTTTCCCCCATTTTTCCCCATTTTTCCCCATTTTCCCATCATTTTTCCCATTATTTTTCCCACAGGCTCTCTGGCCTTTCCTGCTGGAATTCCTGATTTTTCCCCAATTTTTCCCATTTTTTCCCCACATTTTTCCCATTTTTCCCCATTTTTTCCCCATTTTTCCCCATTTTTTCCCCCAATTTTTCCTTCATTTTTCCCCATATTTTCCCCATTATTTTCCCATCATTTTCCCCATTTTTCTCCAATATATTCCCCAATATTTCTCCCATTTTTCCCAAATATTTCTCCCATTTTTCTCCAATATTTTCCCCATTTTTCTCCCATTTTTCCCAAATATTTTTCCCCCCATTTTCCCCAATTTCCCCCATTTCTCCTCTCATTTTTCCCCAATTTTCCCCTGTTTTTCCCTCATTTTTCTCCCATTATTTTGCCCATTTTTCCCCATTTTTCCCTCATTTTTCTCCCATTTTTCCCCATTTTCCTCACAGATTTTCTCCCATTTTTCGCCAATATTTCCCCAATTTTCTCCCATTTTTCTCTCATTTTTCCCCCAATTTTCTCCCTATTTTCCCCCATTTTTCCCCCTTTTCCCCATTTTTCCCATTATTTTTCCTGCAGGTTCTCTGGCCTTTTCTGCTGGAATTCCCCATTTTTCCCCATTTTCCCCAATTTTTCCCCCATTTTTCCCCATTTTTTCCCATTTTTTCCCCATTTTTTCCCCAATATTTCCCCAATTTTTCACCCATTTTTCCCACTATTTTTCCCCCATTTTTCCCCAATTTTTTCCCATTTTCCCATCATTTTTCCCATTATTTTTCCCGCAGGTTCTCTGGCCTTTCCTGCTGGAATTCCTGATTTTTCCTCCATTTTTTTCCCCATTATTTTCCCATAATTTTCCCCATTTTTTCCCATTTTTTTCCCCCATTTTTTCCCCAATATTTCCCCAATATTTCCCCAATTTTTCCCCCATTTTCCCCATTATTTTTCCCCCATTTTTTCCCCATTTTTCCCCATTATTTTCCCATCATTTTTCCCATTATTTTTCCCGCAGGTTCTCTGGCCTTTCCTGCTGGAATTCCTGATTCCTCCCCAGTTCAGCTCAGCTCTGACTCCTCTCTGCCGAAGCCTCACATTCCTGGCTGGAAAAATCCGGGAAGAGCAGCCGGAAAACGAGTCCAAACCCCGCGGTGAGTCCCGGAAATTTCCTGGAAAAATCCCGGAAAAATCCCAGAAAAATCCCAGAAAAATCCCAGAAAAATTCCGGAAAAATCCTGGAAAAGTCCCGGAAAAATCCCAGAAAAATCAGGGGGAAATCCTGGAAAAATCCCAGAAAAATCCCAGAAAAATCCAGGGAAAATCTGGGAAGAGGAGCCGGAAAACAAGTCCAAACCCCGCGGTGAGTCCCGGAAATTTCCTGGAAATTTCCTGGAAAAATCCTGGAAAAATCCCAGAAAAATCAGGGGAAAATCCTGGAAAAATCCCAGAAAAAATAAGGAAAAAACCGAGAAAATCCTGGGAAAAGTCCCGGAAAAATCCTGGAAAAATCCCAAAAAATGTGGGAAAATCCCAGGAAAATCCGAGGAAAATCCCTGAAAAATCCCAGAAAAATCCAGAAAAAATCCCAGAAAATCCCAGAAAAATTTTTTAAAAATCCCCAAAAAATCTCAGAAAAATCCAAGAAAATTCCTGGAAAAATCCCGGAAAATTCCCCAAAAAAACCCAGAAAAATCCTCAAAAAATCTCGGAAAAATCCCGGAAAAATCCTAGAAAAATCTCGGAAAACTGAAAAATCCGAGGCAAATCCCAGAAAAATCCAGGGAAAATCTGGGAAGAGCAGCTGGAAAACGAGTCCAAACCCCACGGTGAGTCCCGGAAAAATCCCGGAAAAATCCTGGAAAAATGCCGCAAAAAATGTGGGAAAAATCCTGGAAAAATCCAGGAAAAAGCTAAGAAAAATATGGAGAGATTCCTGGAAAAATCCTGGAAAAATCCTGGAAAATAAAAAAAAAAATCCTGGAAAATCCCAGAAAAATCTCAGAAAAAAAGAGAAAAAAACCAGGAAAATCCAGAAAAAATCACTGAAAAATCCCAGAAAAATCCTGGAAAAATCCCAGAAAAACCTCAGAAAAACCTCAGAAAAATCCCGAGAAAAACCCAGGAAAATCCTGGAAAAATCCAGAAAAAATCCTGGGAAAATCCCTCAAAAATCCCGGAAAAATCCTAGAAAAATCCCAGAAAAATCCCGCAAAAAATGTGGGAAAAATCCAGAGAAAATGCTGGAAAAATGCCCGAAAAAATCCCAGAAAAAATGAGAAAAAACCCAGGAAAATCTCAGAAAAACCCCAGAAAAATCCAGGAAAAATCCCAGAAAAATCTGGGAAAAATCCCCGAAAATCCTGGAAAAATCAAAAAAATTCCCCAAAAAACCCCCAGAAAAATCCAAGAAAAATCTCAGAAAAATCCCGGAAAAATCCTAGAAAAATCCCGGAAAAAAGCTGAAAAAATCCCAGGCAAATCCCAGAAAAATCCAGGGAAAATCAAGAAAAAATCCCTGAAAAAAAATCCCAGAAAAATCCCGGAAAAATGAAGAAAAAATCCAGGAAAATTCCCTGAAAAATCCCTGAAAAATCCCAGAAAAATTCCCAGAAAAATCCCTGGAAAATCCTGGGAAAATCCCAGAAAAATCCCCAAAAATTCCTGGAAAAATCCAGAAAAAATCCCGGAAAAATCATGGAAAAATCCCAGAAAAATCCCCCAAAAATCCCAGAAAATTCAAAAAAATCTGGGAAAAATCATGGAAAAATCTCAGAAAAATCCCAGAAAAGCCCAGAATTCCAGAAATCCCCCAGAAATCGAGTAATTTATTTCTTTTCCCATTTTTCCCACTTTTTTCCCAGGAAACATTCCTTCTCCTCAAGCCCTGACCGCCAGGCTGCTGGTGAGTTTGGGATTTCTGGGATTTTCCGAGGAAAAATCCCAAAAAATCCAACAAAAATCACCCCAAAACCCTTTTCCCCATTTTTCCCATTTTCCCCATTTTTCCCTTTTTCCCCATTATTCCCATTATTCCCAATTTTCCCCATTTTCCCCATTTTCCCCATTATTCCCATTATTCCCAATTTTCCCCATTTTCCCCATTATTCCCATTATTCCCATTATTCCCATTTTCCCATTTTTCCCACTATTCACTTTTTCCCGTTTTTCCCACTTTTCCCACTTTACCTGTTTTTCCAATTTTTCCCTATTTCCCTATTTTCCCCATTTTTCCCCATTATTCCCGTTATTTTTCCCATGTTTTTCCCCATTTTTTTCCCATTATTTTTCCCATTATTTCCCCCATTTTCCCCATTTTCCCATTTTTCTGATTTTCATCCATTTCCCCACTTCCCCCATTATTCCCATTATTCCCCATTATTTCCCCCATAATTTCCCCACTTTTCCCATTATTTCCCCCATTATTTCCCCGTTATTTCCCCATTATTCCTATTATTTTTCCCATTATTTTCCCCATTATTTCCCCAATCATTTTCCCATCATTTTTCCTGTTATTTTTCCCATTTTCCCCATTATTTCCCCATTTCCCCATTATATTCCCTTTTTTTTCCCCATTATTTCCCCATTATTCCTATTATTTTCCCCATTGATTTCTGATTATTTTTCCATTATTTTTCCCATTATTTTTCCCATTTTTCCCATTTTTCCCATTTTCCCTATTTTCCCCGTTATTTTCCCCGTTTTCCCCATTATTTTCCCCATTATTCCTGTTATTTTTCCCATTATTTTCCCCATTTTCCCGTTATTTTCCCCATTATTTTCCCATCATTTCCCTATTATTTTCCCCATTATTTTTCCCATTATTCCTATTATTTTTCCCATCATTTTCCCATTATTTTCCCCATTATTTCCCCATTATTTCCCCATTATTTTCCTCATTTTCCCATTTTTCCTGTTATTTTCCCTATTATTTTCCCCATTATTTTCCCCATTATTTCTCATTATTTCCCATTATTTCCCCATTATTTCCCATTATTCCCAATATTTTCCCCATTATTTCCCCATTATTTCCCATTATTTCCCCATCATTTTCCCCATTATTTCCCCATTATCCCCATTATTTTCCCCGTTATTTTCCCCATTTTCCCCATTATTTTCCCCATTATTTTCCCCATTATTTTTTCCCATCATTTTCCCATCATTTTCCCCATTTTCCCGTTATTTTCCCCGTTATTTTTCCCATTTTTCCTCTTATTTTCCCCATTATTTCCCCATCATTTTCCAATCATTTTCCCGTTATTTTCCCCATTTCCCCCATTATTTTTCCCATTATTTTTCCAATTATTTTCCCCATTTTCCCATTATTTTCCGCATTATTTTCCCATCATTTCCCTATTATTTTCCCCATTATTTTCCCCATTATTCCTTTTATTTTTCCCATCATTTCCCCATTATTTTTCCCATTATTTTTCCTGTTATTTTTCCCATTATTTTTCCCCATTTCCCATTATTTTCCCCATTTTCCCCATTATTCCCATTATTTTCCCATTTTCCCGTTATTTTACCCATTTTTCCCGTTATTTTTCCCATTTTCCCCATTATTTTCCCATTATTTCCCCCATTATTCCTATTATTTTTCCCATTATTTTTCCCCATTTTCCCCATTATTCCCCCATTATTTTTTCCCATTACCTCTCCCGTTATTTTCCCCATTATTTCCCCATTATTTTCCCCGTTTTCCCCATTATTTCCCCATTATTTCCCCATCATTTTCCCATCATTTTTCCCATCATTTTCCCCATTATTTTCCCCATTATTTTCCCCATTTTTCCCATTATTTTTCCCGTTATTTTCCCCATTTTCCCCGTTATTTTCCCCATTATTCCTATTATTTTTCCCATTATTTTCCCCGTTTTCCCCATTATTTTCCCATCATTTCCCCCATCATTTTCCCCATTTTTCCCGTTATTTTTCCCATTATTTTCCCCGTTTTCCCCGTTATTCCCCCATCATTTTCCCATCATTTTCCCCATTATTTTCCCCATTGTTTTTCCCGTTATTTTTCCCCATTATTTTCCCCATTTCCCTGTTATTTTTCCCATTTTCCCATTTTCCCCCATTATTTTCCCCATTATTTTCCCCATTATTTTCCCATTATTTCCCCATTATTTTCCCCATTATTTCCCCATTATTTTCCCATCATTTTCCCCATCATTTTCCCCATTATTTTCCCCGTTATTTTCCCCGTTTCCCCGTTATTTTTCCCGTTATTTCCCCCATTATTTTCCCATTATTTCCCCATTATTTTCCCCATTATTTCCCCCATTATTTTCCCCATTATTTCCCCATTATTTTCCCCATTATTTCCCCATTATTTCCCCGTTATTTTCCCATCATTTTTCCCATTATTTTCCCCATTATTTCCCCATTATTTTCCCCGTTTCCCCGTTATTTTCCCGTTATTTCCCCGTTTCCCAGGCCGTCTCCTCCCGGCCCTATTTGGGGAACTTTCGGGGTTTCGCTGCTCTGCGGCTTCTCCGGGAAATCCGGATTCATCCCGACCTGGAGAAACTCTGGGAAAAGGAAATCCCGATCCTGCTGGAGCTCCTGCAGCGTGCGAACTGGGGGATTTTGTGGGGTTTGGGGGTTTGTGGGATTTGTGGGGTTTGTGGGGTTTGTGGGATTTGTGGGGTTTGTGGGATTTGTGGTGTTTTGGGAGTTTTTGGATTTGTGGGGTTTGTGGGATTTGATTGATGGGATTGATGGGATTTGTGGGGTTTGTGGGGTTTGTGGGTTTTTGGGATTTGAGGGGTTTTTGGGATTTAGGGAGTTTGTGGGGTTTTGGGATTTGTGGGATTTGTGGGATTGATGGGAGTTATGGGATTTGGGGGGTTTTGGGGTTTTTGGGATTTAGGGAGTTTGTGGGGTTTTTGGGATTTGTGGGATTGATGGGATTTGATTGATGGGATTGATGGGATTTGTGGGGTTTGTGGGGTTTATGGGATTTATTGATGGGATTTGTGGGATTTAGGAATTATTGATGGGATTTATTGATGGGAGTGATGGGATTTTTTGGATTGATGGGATTTTTTGGATTGATGGGTTTTTTTGGATTTATGGGATTTTTGGGATTTTTGGGATTTTTTGGATTGATGGGATTTTTTGGATTTATGGGATTT
>JAKEPQ010000181.1:0-61964 GCA_024500445.1 Entomyzon cyanotis | reverse complement strand
ATGAGCTAGCATCCATCACCACTCTTGAATTGCCAAGAAGTTGGCTAACCATCCATTGCTTTACTCTTTCTGGCAGCCGTGCAAAATGGCACACAATTGCAAATAAACTCTTAAAAGTTCCAGAGAGTTCTCTGATTAGTGGGAATTGATGTGAATCAGGAGTTGAAGAGCCAGCAAGCAGCTTGCAGTGCACACTGTTTCCAAAGGGAACCTGACTTTTGTTGGAAAATCAAACAGGGCAAGTGAGGTACCTTGGATTAGCTTTTTGGTAAGAACCTCCAGGCTCAGAAGGTGCCTGCTTTGTTTTCACTCATTCTCTGGGCTGGTTGCAGCCACGTTTGGGTGTCACTTCCCAAACTCTGGGTCAGAGCTGGAGGACTGAGTTCATTTTGGGAACAGTCCTGTGTTGGGGCACACTGGGGATCTGGCATTGTGGTGCCAAGAGCAGCCCTGCATCTGCAGTGAGTTCATCATGGCTGGGCTCCAAGCACCCACCAAAGCTTCCCTTTCACCACCCTCCTCAGTTGGACAGGGGAGAGAAAATATAGCAAAGGGCTCATGAGTTGAGATAAAGACCAGGAGAGATCACTCAGCAAATACCATCACAGGAAAAACAGACTGAATTTGGGGATATTAACTGAACTCATTATTAAATAAATCAGGGCAGGATGATGAGAAAGAAAATAAATTTCAAAAACATGGGAATGGGGGATAGGTCAGTTAATCACATGGGTTTTTTCCAGCTGCTCAGGGAGAGGAGTCATTCCCTGCTGCACTGTTGGTCTCTCCCACGGGAGACAGTTCTCCATGAACTTGTCCACTGTGAGCTCATCCCAAGAGCAGCAGTTCTCCATGAGCTGCTGCCATGTGTGTCCCTCTGCCATGGGCTGCAGCCCTTCAGGCACAGCCTGCTCCAGCGTGGGTTCCCCACGGGGTCACAGGTCCTGCCAGGACCCTGCTCCAGCACAGGTGTCCCACAGGGTCACAGCCTTCTTTTCAGGCATCTCCCTGCTCCAGCCTGGGCTCCTCCAGGGGCTGCAGGTGTCTCTCTGCTCCCTCTTGCCCTCCATGGGCTGCAGGGGCACAGCTGCCTCACCATGGCCTTCACATGGGCTGCAGGGCAATCCCAGCTCTGGTGCCTGGAGCAGCTCCTGTCCCTCCTCCTTCACTGACCTGGGTGTCTGCAGAGCTGTTCCTCTCATATATTCTCACTCCTCTATTCAATGTCTGCAATTACATCTGCACAACAAACTGGTTTTCCTTCCTACATGTGTTTTCCAGAACCATTACCACCGTCTCTGATGGGCTCGGCCTGGTCAGGGCTGGGTTCACCCTGGAGCCAACAGCACTGGCTCTGCTGGATGTGGAGAACCTTCCAGCAGCTTCTCACAGAAGCCACTCCTGTGGCACCCCAGATCCCAAACCCTGGCCACACAAACCCAACAAACCCAAAAATCCCTGGGCTGGGCTCTCTGCAGTGGAGGGGAAGTGGCCCAGGGCTGACACAGAGGGGGACAAAAATCTTCAGTGTTTAGGTAACCCCAACCCTGGACTAACTGCATGAGCACCTTATTTTCCTCCAGAGACCAAACTGAAGCTCTGCATTTAGCACATAACCTTTTCACCCCAAACTTCTGGTTGGGAGCAACTTCACCACCCCATTTTGCTCTTTGCCTGCAGCTTCTGCAAGACATTTGTGTACCACAACCCACAGGCTGTGGGTTCAGCCTGTCAGGGCCATGAATGCTGCTCTTGGAATTGAAGCTGGGGTGAGATCCTGCGTGGGCAGTTGTGTCCTGACAGAGCTGGGAGCATGGCTGGTGCTGCCCAGCTTGCTGCTCCAGCAGAGTTTCTGTGGGAGCAGAGGAACTGCAGGGCTCTGTGCTGTTGTCCTGGTGCAGCTGCTGTTGGATGCTGTGAGTTATCTGGCAGCAGAAAGTCTGGGCTCAATCACAGGGATTGATTCGCAAACAAGGAGATGGAAGAGTAATGACGAAACATAATGAAACACTTCCCAAAACCACGCCGCCTAAGCAAGCATTTGGCAGCTGCTTTCAGTTTCTTTTTTTTTAAAGGTTTTTGTCTGGAATTAGGTGCTCCCCTGCGTTCTGAGCTGATGCTGGAAAAGCTGCCAGTTGCACAGGACAACATGTGAGATTAAAGAAGTATGTTATTTCCTTGCACTGCAGTTCCTGGGAAAAGCATGTGAGATTAAATAAATATGTTATTGCCTTTGCACTGCAGTTCCTGGAGAAAAAACCTATCACCAGTAAATCATCCAGGCCCAGACAAACATTCAGGGAAATATACCCCAGAGCACTGAGCTTGTAGTGTTGTCAGGTTGTTTTCTTCCCCAACAACCTTGTATTACACATCTGAAATGATCTCACTTCATTCTGCAGAACAGGTTTTCTTCTCTCTTGTTGGCAAGACACAAAACTTGACAGTGTCGTTGGTGTGGGTGAGTTCAAATGCTTTAGGTCACAGGCACTCTCAGAGAGGTTGATGTATTTCTTTCACTCAAATGCTTTTTTATTGTTGTTGTTATGTGTTCTTATTTTGCCAATTAACAAAACAAAAATAATATTCAGAGTGGTTTCCTTTTGCTCTTCCTCCTTTTCTATTTTTCTAGATGAGAAAGAAATCATAAAAGAATGTTCACTTCCCAAACAAACCTCCTGGTGTATTCTTTTGCAGTTAAGAGCAAAAAAAAAAAAATCAAGATGTAGAAAACACAAAATACAATTTATATGGAATTTAAAAAAAAATTGGTGAACACATATGCATTAAAATGTATAACACAGATACATGCAAAATGTAATTTTATTTATGCAGGTCTAAGAGGCACACTGCATATTCCCATGGTGATACCAGAAGTCACATTGCTTTTCTTTATTGTGTCTATCTATTTTATAAAATGCCTATATGTGTGCCTATGCATTTGCAGGGGTGGATCTGTGCAGTTCTCAGTAAGGCATAAATATCTGCAGAGATGCACATATGCATCTATTTTGGGTTTTATGGTATTTTAGGGGTTTTATAATAAGTGATACATTTTATTACTACTTATGGAACCAAGACCTTGTTTCAATTTCCTTACAATTTTAAGTGTCTTTTCTTCTTCCAGCTTCTGGCTTCTGCACAGCACAAAACTGGTCTCCAGGGGTTACTCTCCTTAAAACAGATGAATGCACAGCAAGAGGAACAAAGCTATTTATTAAATTAATCATAAAAGGATGGTTAATAGTCAGACACTATTAGACAGTATGTTTGATTTGGGACACTCTTTCAGTGAGATTGTCAGATTTTTTCATCAAATATTTAAATCCTGCAAAAAGCAGTGAAATATCAAGGTCAGGTTTAAAACTGTTTCATTCAAAATGCAAATGCTGTTTGACCTTCCTGTGCTCTCAGTTTGTACCAGTGTGATTTTACTGGTGCAGTTTTACTATATTTGTCTCAGGATGGAGGTGCTGAAAGCATTGGATTATCTTCCCCTTGTATCTTTCTCCCCCTTCTCCACTCCTTTTTAGTAAGTTTTAAATTGGAAGACATGTACTAAGAGATAGTTCATGGGCATGTTAAGGAAATTAAGAACTGTAGGAATTGTTTCCCTTCATAAACTGTGGTGACTTCCACTCACAGCCTCGGATTTAGCCACCCCATGGTATTTGCATTTGCTTGTCATATTCAGTACTGCCAAAAATCACCACTAAGATCCTTAGAGGGAACTGTGTCACCATTCCAAAATGATGGTCATCACTTTAGGGACTGCAGCCCACATCTCTGAAGGTCAGAATGGGCCAAGGCCAATACCAGACACCTTTTATTTTCTGCTTTGGAATCACAGCTACCACCCATCCATGCACCACAGTGTAGAGGTGCGGTGGCCCGAGCAGGCCAATACTGAGTCCTCAGCCCTAGCGGTCACTGCCGTCCACACCACTGACAAGGAGGCGCTGAAGATGCCTTCTCCTGGGACTCGGCTGAGGCCGAGTTTGAGCCGCCCCCTCTCCTCCCCTGGAAAGTTTCTTCTTAGTTTATTAGCTCAAAGTTCTGCTTCCCCGCCTTGTTCCCTCCCCTGTTGCCACCCCCTGCTAGAACCTTCTGTTGTTGCCGCTTCCCCATTGGTTGTGATGTATCCCCTCCCCTATTAGGTATGGTTTGCTCCCCTGCTTGTCCCTCACACTTGTACCGCAGCCCGTTGGCTCCGCCCCTGCCGTCCCGCCCTCGGAAACCCCGTGTCCCCTTATAAAACCCCCTGTCCCCTTCTCACACCGCCGGTGTGGTGTTGCGCGTGGAGACCCTTCGCCTCAGTGCCAGGCATCTCTGTGACCCACCCTGCCCGTGAGCTTTCCGCGCACCCCCGCTTCTGCAGATCCCTCAATAAACAGTGCCTTGGAAGCTCACCTCTCGCTGGACTCTCTTTGTCTTCAGGGGCTCGCCGCGATATCACTGCCTCCCCGCCTTTGGGACACCCTCCTCTGCCACGAGCCATTTGGCGGCCCTGGGGCCGACTGAAGCTGCCGAGAGGCGGAGACGGAGAGCAGGGTAGGCAGAAGCCAGGACCTCTGGCCAGGTCCCGGTGACCTGCCAGGAGCCCAAGGAGCTCCCAGAGACAGACACCAAAACCACACTACAACACCACAGAACATTAATGCCTGATTACAGCTCTCCTTGCTGTGTGTTTAAATGACGGGGGAGCATTTAGGAAGCTATTTCAAGGAGATGTGATCCCTTAAATTCCCAGGCAGTTAAATATGGAATTCAGCTCTAAATATTCTGCATTTTATTTGGGAGATTAAATTGTTAGCCTCTGTTGTCAACTTCCTCTTGTTTTGAAGCAGATTTTTAAACTAAAAATAGAAATAAAACCAGGACTAAAAGTATTTTTAATTACTTGAAGGAAAGTGTGACTGGTTTTTTTTTCTTTTCATATATTACACATTTAAATGTGGTTCTGCAAAATTTCTGTTTCTTCCAAATTTTTCTCTGTTAAATATGGTCACATCCATCCAAGTGAAAGACTGCCAGCCAATTACCCAAATGCTGGGTAATTGAGACAATCAGTTTCTCAGGGCAGAGCCTGACGTACTTATGTACAAGAACAATCTCCCCGTGAGTGTTACTTTACAATTAACTCTTCCTACACCACTGTTCCCAAAAGCCTGTGGTTTCAGAGGCTCTCAGCTGATATTTGGGGTTTGTCAAATCCCATGCCCTTTGCTACACTAAAGTTGTTTATCCAACCCTGTCTGATTGAAGCTGTCGTGTGCTCATGTTTACACATTTACAACATTCTGGAATATTTGTGAGAAAATCCAAGCATCTCCTGCTTGAGAAGAATGGCATGAAACCTTTCTACTGGAGAACATTGGAGAAATGTCTTTTCAATTCCACGAAGGAATTAATTCTGTCATTTCAGGGTGATGTACCCTGAATGAAAACATTGTCAAGTACTGCACACATGGGCCACAAACCAACGTCTCAGCTCTAAAAATAAAAAATTAGGGTGGTTTTCTTGTTTTTGTTGTCATTTGTTGGGGTTTTTTTGGGTGGGTTTTTGGAGGGGGGGGGTTGTTTGGTTTTTTTGTTTGTTTGGCTGGGTTTTTTTGCTTGTTTGCTTGTGGATTTTATTGTGCTTTATTGGTTTGTTTTGGCTTTTTTGTTGTTTTTTTTTTTTAACCCAAATGGGAATATAACCAGCCTTGTTAGGTTTTTTTTTTTAAATTTCATTTTACTGAGCCATATCACACACCCAGCATTGCTTCCACATGCTGTTAAATTTCAGGTAGGAATGAGGGGTAGTGGTAGATAAAGTGTGAGATCACTGCAGAATTCTTAACATCTGCTCAAATAAAACCAACGGCGTCCCAAGATGCACATCCACATTTATCAGCCACGAGATCTCAAAGCTGGCCTTGCTCCAGCTGGAGAGACCTCATTTGGGAGGCTGCTGGCAGCTCTTCACACTCAGCTCTGCAATGGCTCACGTGGCAGAGAGGAGAATAAAGCATATGGCCATGAGAGAGAGACCAGGACCAGGAGATAATGGATCTTTGGAAAAGCCAGAGAAAGTGCAGGGCTTGACAGCTCTTGAGGGAGTGGGACATGCAGCAGAATCCCAATGAGGTGACATGAGGTGTGCAGGAGCCTGAGTGAGTGGCTGTGGAGCTGGAATGAGCCAGTGCTAAATGAGAAAGCAAGGAATTCTGGCAGAATTCCCTTACAGACAGTGAATATAGCGTGAGAGATTAAGCTGTTAGTATCATCAGCAGAAATGTAATTTAGAAAGTCTGATGTGTGTAGGAGGGCAGAGATATTAGCTAGGAAATAGAACAAAAGCAGGTAAATCAAAGGGTTTGTTGTGTTTCCCCTGCTCCATTAAAATCCCCTTCATGCCACAGCAGCATCTGAGAGGGCAGGACAGGTGGGACACCACGGCAAAGCCAACTCGACAGCCACCAAGAGAGATCAGATCCACAATCTGAATTTTGGAATCCTTTAATGCCTCAGTCTCCAGTTACAGCATGAAAGCTGTTTCCAAGTGACCCAGGACTGATGTCACTCCAGGGACCAGGTGAGAAGCACACAGGCCTTTTCCTCCAGCACTGGTCATCAGCAGTGAGAGTTGTCACCCTCAGGGCATGGGAACTTAACTGTGTGCCACAGCATGTGCCTTGCGGGGACAAGGTCTGCTGGAGCCATGAACACACATCTGGATGGGTGACTGGATGGATGGATGGATGGATGGATGGATGGATGGATGGATGTGATGAAAGGATGGATGAATAGCTGGCAGTTCAGATCTGATTATGCAAAATGAAGTTGCTAAGGGGATCCACAAAATCTCCCATCTCAGCCTTGGGATACTCCTTTGTTCCCACAGCAATTCCCATGGAAATGGCTGCTGAAAAGGCAATTTACTTCTGTAAACATCCTCTTTAAAAGGAGAGTGTAGTGTCTTGCAATCTGTCTGAAAGAGAATCAATACAGACTCTCCCAAATCTCCTGACTAAAAGGCAGAAATCTAACAAGAGGGGATGGCGTTATGGATTCTTATCCAAAATCTAATGCCAACTGTTCTTTTCTTTACAGGTGTCTGCACAGCTGTTTTTCCATCTCCTTATTTTTTAAACAGTCATTAAAAAAAAGTCATTGAAAGAATGACTTTTAACTGAGATGTGCCATGTAGACACCTGGCAGGATTCAGATTAACCATCTCCCTGGGTTTATGCAGAGACAGAGGAGCACTTGTTATTTCTGCTTGGGCCCAACAAACCGACTGACCTTCACTGTTCCTCCAGTTTAACAGGGTGATCACAGAGTTTTCTGCTCCTAAACCATTGTCCAAATAAAACAAATCCATTCCCAGCCGTGCCACAGCACAGACAGAGGTAAGGCACTTGTTTCTGCCATCGTGAGCAGATGGATGGAGTGGATAATGAGGCCAAGAATGTGTTCACAGGACACAGACTGATCCATCATCATCAGACAGTGAATCTCATAGTTTGTGGGAGAAGGAATGGCTAGAAAATATCACATCATTTTGGGTAATGGTGTATTTCATTTTTTGTGATAATATCACATGTGATATTACATCATACATTTGATCCATCCTGTTCCTCATCTCTGCAGGAAAAGGATATAATGTAGTCCTCGTGTTTTTGTTCAGACAGACCCATAAAGATGGGTTTTGCCATATTCTACCTGTCTATCAATTAGTTTTCCTTAGATAGTCTGGTTAATATAAGAACATTATTACAGAAAGTGGTCATTTCCTCAATAGTGGCCCTGGATTTTTATTAGCAATGGTACAACAATCAGCCCTTTCTTGCATTCTAGGAGTGACTATTACAAGCTATTTTTTAAAATAATCCACTCTTTAGAAGACCAACAGTATGAGCTGATTCAAGGTATGGACAACAGGGACTGGGAGGATGGTTCAGCTGCAATTCCTATTTAAAGTTATCATAAATCAGTTAGTTGCATAGTCAAACTCCCTAAAACTTCCTTCTGCTTCCTTAGAAGAGTCTAATTAGGAATCAGACAGAGGTTAATTTTGTCTTCTGGGGTTTATTTTGAGCCTCTAATACGACTTTAGCCAATTTTTAACAGGCTCTCGTTTAACAAGTGCATTTGTATGGAAAGTGCTGTTATCACAGCCACTCAGAAAAGCTCCATGGTTTTCCAGTGTTGGATTGTGGTGGTTGGGGTTTTTGAGGGTTATTTTTAAATACACCATTTTTATATATTTTCTCTCCATTCTATCTCCAAACACTGCAATAAATTCTCAGCAAAATTTTCACTGAAATTGACCCATCCCAGTAAAAACAGTAATGGGATGTTTGGGTATTTTTTCTGAGAAAGTAATTGGCTTAAATATAACAAAAAAATCCCCGCTTTTGTTAGATCACTTCTTTGTGGTTTATGCATTTTGTCTCCCATAGTCACTATTTAATTCTATTTCAGGCAGACAAGATGCAATGTTGTGTGGACTACCTACTACTGTGTGGGACAGCAAGAGGTTTTCTGTTCACATAAATAAAACACAGAGAATGTGTCAGGCCCCAGAGGATGCCAACTGACCTTGCTGTCCCCAACAAGCCTCTGCTGAGACCTCTGCATGTGTTCCCTGACACTGTGTCTCACCCGTCAGCATGGAAGCTGCATTAGAGCCCACTCCTTGCTTGACCCACACTGATGGAGTGCTTGTTTTCAGCCCTGCACTACTTCCAGTTCTGTCCCTGGCCAGCTTGTTGGCTGGCCCAGGGTGGACTTGGTTCAGCCCTTGTCTCCAAACAGAGCGTCCTAAGCTGGTTTTTGGGGTTTTTTTGGGGGGGGTTCAAGGGCTCAGTTCTGTTCACCTTCACAGTGATGAGTTTAATCTTGGTCTTGGTACATTTTTCAGTATCTTCTCAGAAACATTACAGGAACGTAAACCACATGGAAGTTTAAATGAGCAAAATATTTTGCATGGAAAGTGTAACTGTTTGGGAGTTGCGAGTTACTTTGTCACTCTTTAAAAACAGGCAAGATTGGATCCAAAATCTGTTTAGAACCTGAGACTCTAAAGGCTTGACTTTAAAGGTTGACTTGAGAAGTTCAAATGCTGTTGGAAGCTGAGAGTGTGATCAGTGTCCTGTCAGAGATCTCTTCCATCACCACCAACCCAGGGCTGTCATGCAGCTAAGGTTCAGGATGAGGGGAATACCAGGGCCTGCTGATCTAAAAATGCCCTACAAATCCTGGGATATATCCCTAAGAATGTACCATCCTCATCCTCACAACATGTGGTTTTCTGTGTCCCTGACAACTCTTTTCAAACCTTCAACAGAAACAAAAATGCCTAATGCTGAGATCAGAGGTTTAGTTATTACTTTATAGTATCTGTAATAACTAAAGCCTTTTTCAGCTTTCAGTGGTGTATTAGTTTGGAGCACTGATGTGAAACTAAAGCAGGAAAATTTTAAAAATGCAGCCTACTTTTACTATGTTCTTTAAATCCAGGCTCCTCTCACTTCTTTGGAGATTTGAAAAATGAACCATCAATCCCAAATTATCACATCTTCATCTAACTTAATTTTATGCTATCAAGTATCTGAAAACACAGTCATCATGGGTGTTTCTGTGAACATCTCAGCCTAATTTTTTCTCAGCTTCTGTAATTAGTTTAGCAGACCCATGTTGTTACTTGGTTTTGGATCAGAGCAGTACTCAGTACAGGAGCAGGGAGAGTTGTTCCTAAACTCTCCTACAACAGTGGAGATGTTGAGTGCAATGAAGCTGGCTTGGAGTGCAAACCCTGAGCCCACCCACCAACCCAATATTTGGTAGCTTTTTGTCTGATATTCATGGCAGTGTCTGCATTTCATGGCAATAACTGTGTTTTAGGCTGCCTTCCAAACAAACCATAATGGCTAACTACTGAATTTTGACGGGATCACAAAAGTTTCATAACCTAATCCCCCCATGATTGTTTGACACCAATGTGTGAAAACTGCAGGAAGCAAGCCACAGGCTATAAAGCTTTGCAGTGAGTGCCCAGCACAGTCTGCAAATGGGAGCTCAGTCTCTCTGCTTATAAAATTAGACAGCGATAGCAAAGTACTTGGGTCTTATGAATCCCAGGAAATTAATTAGTTACAGTAAAATTCCCGAAGAAATATAACCATTGTCACCAAAATTGTTAAGTTTTATTCCACTTAAGAATTTGAGTGAGAGATGTAGGCCATGAGGCACAAAGATAACTGGTTAGATTACAGGGTTCTCCCTGAAATCTAGTTAAAATGGCAGGTAAAATTTAAAGAAACCTGTCTCTCCCTTTCATCCAGTGAGCAGGGGGAGAATGGTCTACAGGGTAGAAATTCTGTATCACTAAATTCTTAAATCTCTGAATTTTAGTTGAGTCCTGGACTAAAGACCTTAACTCCCATTGTTTCAAAATTCACAGCGAAAAAACCCCATGGTGTTGCTCTTTCTTTTTGTTGAGGTGCCGCAAGAAGAAACTAATGATGAATCAGGATAAAATATGTAGGAGCATTTTATCCAGAAAGTGTTAAAAGAGGTGTTTTAGGAACCCTAGAAGGTCCTCAAGTCTGCCTTTCAAAAAGATGGTGCAAGAAATCCAACACAGGTTTTGCTTTGGGTAGATCAACTTCTTCCGGCAAATCATCCTAATGAGGAGTTTGCTGAAAAGTCTGAGGAACAAGCACCCCTGGGTCCCCACCCTGACCTCCCACTGTAGCAGAAAATTCCCCCCTCTCCTGTTGCAGGACATTCAAATCAGTTTACCCTGATACAAAGCTGACTTTAATTTCTGCAAAGTCCTGGGGAGACAGAATGACCTTTTAAAAAAATCTCCTTGTGATTGAACTCTTCAAAGGGTACTTACCAGGAAACTGTAGAACAGGCTCTTCAAGAAGTCCCAATTTAGAAATTTAGAAATGCTCATTGCTTTCCTACATACTGACTGTGCAGAGTGATCAAGAGCTGAGCTCATGTTGAAGCCAATATGGAAGAATTTCAAAACCTTTTCCAGTGTTTCTCTGGACTGAGAAAGGGGTTGTAAACACACACCTTGGTGAGTTCTTCCACCTGCCACAAGCGTGGGACATGCAGAAATTTTCATGTCCATTTCTGCAAGGACCTGCAGGCATTGCAAGCTCTGTCTGGTTATGTTTTGTGAGTGAGGTTTTTTGGACTGAGCAGGGGCTGTGTTTTGCAGGAATACATAAATAGTTTTAGGCTCCTCTGCTCATCTGGTTGGAGATTGTCACACACAGCATTGTGTTGTTCTGTGCTGGCAGCAGCAGAAACATGTGGAATTACACAGCAGTTGTATCTCCAGTTGTTGTGAATCCTCCTCATCCAATCTTCCCTCAGATGAAATATTTATCTTACATAAGTGCAGACAGACAGAAACAAACGGCCAATATAAAACAGTTGGTTTTTTCCCTCCCCCATCCATCTTAGCTAGTTTTCACACTGAAAATGTAATTTTGCATAGCAAACAGGGACAGGTTTGCCAGAGTGACCCGAACAGAAAGCGAAGTACCAGCTCTGGGGTTATGGGTTAGGCACTGTGGCCCCAGAGACCCATTCCTGTGGCATTAGAAACCCAAAATGCTAGGTAAGATAGATATTGCACAAAAGGCTGTAAACCAGAGGTTTTTTGGAAGATTGAAGACTGTTGAGTGAATGTTTTTGTTTCTGTCTTATGGCCAAATGGTGAACCAGAGATGTAACACAGAGGAAAGGAGCCTCTGTCCTTTTGGCTTGTTTTTTGGTTTGTCTGTTGGCTCCCTTTCCACTTGTTCATTGTGACGAGTGTGTTTGATTGTGTGCTTGATTTATTTTTATTTGTTTGTGTGTTTGGGGGGTTTTTTTTGTGGGGGGGGTTGGTGGTTTTGTTTGTTTTTCTTTTGGTTTTGGTTTGGTTTAGTTTTGGTTTTGGGGGGTTTTTTTCCATTAATTTGTGTGGGTTTTTTTTCCTTTCCTTTTTCTCTTGGTGTTGCATGAAGGATTTTCAGCCAGAGCCAGGATAGACCCGGATCTCTGGTGAAAGGCTCTGGCATTTCTGGAATCTGCTGCAGAGCACAGGGAGGACAATGATGGAGCTGTTATTTGCAGAGGTGGGAAGTGGGATCTAAAACAGACCAAAAAGAAATGAAGGGGAAACGAAATCAGAAACATTTAACTCCAACATGCCTTAGAAACAGTAAAGGGCAGAGAAGTAGAAGGTGTCAGCAAGAAAATGCCCCAAAGTGGCATTGCCCCAAACACCTTCTCTTCCTCAAAGGTGTGGAGCTCACCTGATTCTGCCCAGAGAGGGGATGGCTCTACCACAGCTCTTCTTTTTCGTGTGAAATCCTGTGGTACTTAGTCCTTCCCGTTTCAAATATAATGATGCTTTTTCTTCAATCTGCTTTATGTGCAAAACAAAGGTTTTTAAAGCAATTTTTGTTTTATTTGCTCCCTCACTTAGCTACAGCAGAACAATGGAGATTTAGGTTTCTCTCTCTTGATGTCTCTCTTTTTCTTTTTTTTTCTTCACCTAGGTGGTGTGATGCTACTGAAAGCCAAGAATTTTTAGGAACAGTATTGTGGCAAACTTATATTCAGTTTTGAGTTATTAATTACCTTGTAAGGGGGAGAACATAAACCATTCTGGGTAGGTAGTAGCTATTGGACCTAGCTCTAGAGACACGAAAGAGTGCAGAAATAAACATGTGTTTATTGTTTTTTAGAAAGAGAAATTATGATCTCCATTATAAAAACAACTCTGTCAAATATAACATTTCCCAAGTTCCTTAAATCTAATGAAGTTATCCATTACAGTTAATACAGTTTGGATACCAAGAGGAAGAAACGGAAGTATTTTTAAAGTAAATGAATACTGGTCAAGTCTAAAATAAATAAGGGGTTTTTTAAAAATTGATAGTCAGAAAAGGATTGTATTATTCCTACTATTTTATATCTAGTTTGTCAGTGTGGGCAGAGACAAGAGCTGCCAACTACTATGTTCCAGGATGATTGGGCAGAATACTACTCAAGAGGACAGGCAAATAAACCAGCTTGTGAGTTTAGGATCTCTCCAGTGTGGGTCTCTTTCAGTAGGTATTAAAGATAGTCAGGGGGGAAAAAAAAAAAAAAAAAGCTCTGCATTTCAGTGTGAGAACCCTTTGGATTACATTTACAACCCCTCAGATCAAATCTTACAACCTCAGAGAAAATGAATTGCAGTAGAAAGATAAATGCTGGTTTAGTAAACCAAGATTAGGTTGACTTTTTTTTTTTTTAAATTTAATAATGTGTTGAAAAGGCTCCCCAGCAAACGATAAAAGTACTTGGAGAAACTCTCAGTGTCAGCTTGGACCACACTGGCTGAAAATGCTCCTGTTTAAAATCCTTTCTCTGTGCACAAGAAGAAGCCTCTTTCCTCTCCTCTGTGCTCTTTACCATACACTGCCTTCTCAGGCAAAGGAAAATTTTGGTTGGTCATGGGTTGAGGCATTTCACAAAGCACCAAAGTTTCTCAGTGTTTTGCTGGTTCTGTCAGTAATTTTACACTGATTCCCCAGAAAAACTTGTTCTGTGGACACGCTGGAGTCTTCCATGTAGAAAGGCATGAAGATAGAGAAAGCAGGTGTGAGAAGAGCAAAACATTTTCCTCTGCGACAACAGAAATAAGTTCAGCACTTTTTATTCCACTCCCTTCAAGATCCCAAGCCCGGCAGCAGCCAGACCCACTCTCACAGCCCAGCTCTGAGTGGGGAGGGATGGATTGGCTGACAGTGCAATTGTTGTTTGTGCTCTTGGGAAATGGGATTTCCTGGGAAATCAGGCAGAGGGTTTTGTTTCTATTCTTACCAGAGCTGCCAATCCCTCTCCCCTGCTCACCACTGTGCTAGATCTGTGCTCGAGGCTGATAAACCTCACACAGTCTGTGGTCAGACCTAATTCCTCCCAGCTGGTTCTCCTCCACAGGAGAGTTTTCTGCACTGAGAGAAGTCATCTCCATTTCCTGTCTGAGCAAGTCTGACACATTACACTTTTGGCAAAAGCACAGATCTCCTCCCTGTGCAGAAGTTTCTCTTCTATCCCTCCCCTTGTGATCACTGACTTTGCTTTTTTCTACTTGAAAACAGTTTTCTTGTTTCAAGTCTGACAGGATTTTGGAGGCTATTTGGAGGAATTATTTACTTGAGGAGTTCACTTTCTTTTTCCATCCCAATTTCTACAGCATTTTGCAGGAAATGTCTCATTTTTGGGATCTTCAGCATGCATTTCATTTAGCAGACTGAAGCAGGAGGATAAGGCAGGAGCAGCTGCCTTTCCCCCTGGGCACTTGAGAGCTCTGGTCAGCTCGGGGGAGGTTTCCTCTTGGAAATCCATAAGGGGAAGCTTTCTCTTTTATCAGTCTCTTGCTGTAAAAATGTGGACTTGAGGATTATTTTCATCATCTCACAAACATGTAACTGAAAATATAAGCATTTTCTGTCAGAACCGTTGAACACAGCATCTGACAGATGTGAGGCTGCTGCAGCTCCATGTCTCCACATCCAACCAGCAGTGACACTGAAGGTGTACTTCCAAACGATTTCTTTTATTTTAAATTTTCCATGTTCAAAATAAGTTCTTTACTAATTCAAAACATAAAAAAGATGATGATGATGATGATGAGGATGATGATGATGATGATGAGGATGATGATGATGAGGATGATGATGATGATGTGTATTTGCTTGCCTCATCTGTGAATTAAAAAAAAGAGGAAGAATAGAAAGTCGATGTAAATTGACAATGAGAGCAGAAGGAAGAATGAGGCACAATGAGGTTTGAGACAAAAGGTGAATGTGTAGCGATTAGCAACAAGTGTTCCCATGGTTTCTGGAGATGTTTCTCCTGATGAAGAGTTCAAAAGCATCTTCATTAGCTAACGGGCTATTTCTCCAACCTGAGTGGCCCCAGTTTTCAGTCCGACAGCTCTTCCTTCCTGCACAAGGTGTTTCTGGGGGTTGTTCACAGCAGTGTGAGATGTGGTGCAGATTGAACGTTGTCCATCTCTGTACTGTGTAAGAGCATTTGTTTAATTTATGCATATCTGAATGCTAAGCCACTTTTATTAGCTACCTGATTAGGCTCTCACTAAGAACAGAGCCTGTGTTTTTATATCCAAAACGTGATGTGTTCTCATAGCAATTCCATCCGATTAGCCAGGCTGCATTTCTTCCACGGGTATTTGCAGGCATTCAGCCCAGGTCAGTGTTTCTTTTTACTTCCTCAGAGAAGCCCTAACCATTTTGGCAGCTCAAGCCCTATCAGCCATGAAAATGCCCAGGGACAGATTGCAGTTTTCTCTTTCTGAGAGCAATCTGCTTTCACCAAGATAAAAATAAAAATTTAGCATAAAATAAAAATAAAAAAGGAGCGATGGGAAACCTGTGGTTTTCAAAAGGTTGCCATTAAAAACCGTGCTTGTCATTTCATGCTGAATATCTTGTGCAGTATATACCTGCAGGGCTCATCAAAATAAAAACTTCTGAAATGATAAATAGTGACCTTTAGGAGTTTTTCCCCAAAAAAAATCAAGAAAAAAACAACATTCACTGTATAAAGTTTCCCCACGATCAGCAGTAGTTATGGATGTGACAAAGCAATGCAGTTAATTCATCTTCGAGCCATTCACTTGCTGGAAATGGGCAAATCGAAAAAAAAAAGGCATTGTGGTGAAATAAATGACTTGTTTATGGAAAAAAAAATTAAGCCCATATTTTATGTATTTCCTAGGAGACATTTGGTTACTGTTTATTTAGGTTTTCAGATGTGGTCACTGTGGGCTGTTCACAGAGTCAGCACTAGATTCACACTGCACTTGTGAATGAGGGGGCTGAAATGGCAATTTAAAAAGAGAGTCACCTTTATATTGTGGCACACTCTGTCTTTTAATTTGCTCTGCTCACATGTAATAATAAAAAGCATTTTTGGGGGTGTAAATAACTCTGGAAGTTCAAAAAAATTAGGACTTTCAAAAGAAGATTTTATTTTACACTTTTGTGCCCTCTACACCATAACAAAAATGTATTAGACAAGTTAAAAGCTGAAGGAAATTGTGCCACACTGATTAGATCTTTATTTGTCCTTTATGCGTTTCTAGAAGCTGCATGGAAGGAAAATAATGTCCAGGGAGGAAAAAAATATGCACACCAGTGGTTAAAATAAACTAATTGGAAGAGAACAACCCTAATTAAAGTTGCATCTGTGTGCCAAAAGGAAAATCTCTGCATGCTGTGAGATCTGTGGGCAAACAAACCTTACACCAGAAAATGTGTGAGCAGAACCCTGAGAGGAACAGCTGAATTCAGGTATGGCTCTTGCTGATTTCAGCAAGGCTAGAAATAAAGTGGTGAGGACAAACACAAACCTCTTGTTGTTCTGAAGTTCCTCCAAAACCCCAGGGATCAGGGAAAATAATTTTAAACACAGAGAAACAAACATTTTGAGACTTGGCCTATAAAATTTATATGTGCTGCATGAAATGCTTTTTGTATTCGTGAAGATCTCGTCTCATGTTTATCTCATTTTTGTTTTAATTTTCACTCTTAATAAGGTAAAGGTAGTATCCGTGTCTGAAGGAATGCATTGTTTTAGGTGGTAAAATCTGACCTTGTCAAATTCAAGTATTTGACAAGGAAAAAAAACCAAATTACATCTTATTCTGCTTCAGAAGATGACACTGACAAAACTGAGTGTCTCCAGCCAGCACCTGAGAAAGCTGCTGTCCATGACAGGGTAGTTTCTTAATTAACTCACGGCTGTGAGTCCCTCAAGAAAATACACAGAGCAAGCTCTTTAAAGAGGAACCAAATAAAAGTTAATGTTTTATTTTCATACGAAACACCATTCTTAGTGTAAATCAACTCTTTGATGTGCTCATTAGACTGTGGCAGGGGTGAGGATCAAGTTCTCAGGCCAGGTTCATGCTCAGAGCTAACATGTCTAAAAACAGTGCAGAAGCCACCTGGCCATGGTGTCACCCTAAATCGTTGTCTGCTCCACTTCTTCAAAGAGGTACTTCAGCAACCCAGTTCTACTGGCAAAAAGTGCTGGCAGGAGAACAAAATCCAAAGTCATGAGTTCAGGCTGCTGTGGAAAACACTCTTTGAATTTTTAAGCACAATTATTGTTGATGGAGGCACCTAAATTAAAAAAAGAAAACCAAAAAACCAACAACAACTGAGAAGGATATGGTCAAATAGCAAACCCAAATCTATTTGCACTTCAATCATCCTTGTTTCTCTGAGCTTGTGCCCCCTTCCACCAGCACAGGCCTGTCCAGAGCTAAAGTCTGAACTCTTAATTCAAATTCAAATTGTAGCTAACAGCTCTGGCCTGACGGCTTATCAGCTAAAGCATGCATTTGAAACCAGCACAGACACCACTGAATCATCCCATGAAGGACCTTCACCTTGGAGGGGGCTGTGGGGGTCTCCAAAGACCACCAGGACATGCAGAGAATGCGTGGTGCACATGCTAATGATATTAATGACTTCCGAGAAATTATTCGTATAACCACTCCTATCCTGAAGAATGTAATGAATATTCATGATTTTACCTATAACACTGTGCCTTTGGGGGTACTGAGGTGTGTGTGTTTGGTGGAAACAATTCCCACACACCCGGTGCATCGAATAAAGCAAATACCCACTTCTCTGACTTGGTCTCTGAAGTGTCTCTGGGCTCGATTGGGGCAAATCACAACCAGAAAACAGAAAAAAAATTCTTTCTTTCTAATAAAGCTTCTGTCTTCCCTTTTTTCCCCTTTCCCTGTAATTTAATTTTCCACTGTTCCACAGTCTGGTCTTAAAGAACTTTCTTTTATAGTTTTATTGGATTTCCATATAAATCAGTAGCAAATTAATGCCTGCAGCACAGTATTAAATGCCAGGATTTTTTCCCTCCCCAAACATTGATTCTGTGGAGAGGGATAAATCCCTCTGTTAGTGGCCAGATCAGCTGCATCAGGGTGGTTGTGACAGTTCTCAGTTTTTGTCCTGTTATGCCCTTGGAGTAAGTACACAGTAAAGGCTCAATGATATATTCAAAATCCTGTTTTTATGGGGACAAAAAAAAAAGGAAAAAGAAAGAAAAGAAACAACCCCAGCCATTTGGATTTTCTTAGCTGGAGGGTTTTTATTTCATAAATGCTCAAAACACATGTAGTCTTCAGCCATTTTTAAGCCTGTAAGCAGAAATACACTTGCAGATGTCATCCTGTTAAAAGTGACTGAAGTTAAATTGTCAATTTGGCTGAGCAGTAGAAAGATACACTGAGGTAGCACTTGATAGCTCCTGTTTTGCCATGTGCTGGAGCAGTCAGGCTCAGACACCTCTGCTCTGGGCATCACTTTCTGGAGCAAGGTTTCATTTTCTCCCCGTGCAGCATTACACAGTGTGTAATTAGTGCTCATTACTGTATGAATGACAGGAGCAGGCAAAGCCCTGTAGGGGAAAAGGTGAGCCCTGGAAGTGTTTAAATCACCATTTCCCATGAAGGAAATGGATGCAGAACAGTATTGACACAGAGAACTTCTTGTCATAATGGCTTTAAAGTGATGCAGTGAGCCATCATCTCACTGCTCCAGCGAGAGCCACTAAACCCTGGCAAGTTCATCAAACTTCACTGCAAAATTCATATTAGTGTGTCTGACAGTGCAATCCCTTGGCCACCAAAACACAATAAAATCCCTAAAGAGGGTGTGTGAGCAGTGCCTGGTTTTGAGCTTGATGGACATCTCTGCAAGGTCATCTCTGGTGTCACCCTCCCGTGCCCTTCTTACAAAACGTGAACCTGTGGCCCTTGGGATTTATTTATTGCTTTTGTTCATGTTTGCAAAAATTTCTCTAAGGATGAAAGAGGTTCAAACATAGAGTAAAAGAACTAGCTTGGAATAAAAGAGCCATGCACTGCAATGAATGGCAGATTTATAATACCCACTGAGATGCTTTTTTTAATCCAGCACTTGATTAATCAGTTATATTTCTTCACTTGTTATAGGGATTTAGAATAGCATTGGATTCATGCCAAAGCATAAATGAGTCAGTTATCAAGCTTTCTGTGACAGAAAGATAAATTTGCTTTTTTGAAGAAAAGTGGATATTGACACAATATACATTTCTACAGAGTGTGCAGTATTGATACACAGAGTTCTGTTCAAAAGAAAGTAACTTATTAAACCCTGATAGATTAATTTTCCTTGGACTCATTCAGATAAGACTGTTTGTATTGTTCGGTTTTTTTCCATTTCTGGCTGGGAATTGTGGCTTGGCAATTCAGGAAGTGCACTCCGAAAAAGGTACTTTGAAATTAAGACAAACTAATTTGAACAGAGTGGTTTAAGACTGAGACCAAAAACTACCACAAGTCTTTGTTAAATATCAGTTGTTTCAAAATAACACCAACTTGTCTTCTCAGCCTTGTTGTAAATTGAATAAGGGATTTGCCCTAGAAATCTTCCTCCTTTTCAGAGCCTCGTAGTCACACCTTATCCTTCTGAAAGCTGCTGTAATTAAGGATTTAAACTGAAACTCTGCCTCTGAGGAGCACGTAGGAAAGCATCCTGCTTGTCATCTCCATCTTCTGAGACAATGACAGACTTTCCCAGCACTCCTGGGATGACTTTGTGCAATGTCTCCATGTCAGTCTCCAGTCCCAGACCCTCAGGACTGCCAGCTCCTGTCACTGTGGGGGGATCTTCCTGGGGTTTGCTGTCATCGTCAGGGAAGGCAAATTCCCTTGGCTTTCAGAGGCCACTTTGTGATGCCAGTGGAGATGATCTGTAGATTTTCCACAGAAACTCTTTTTTCAATGCAAACATCATTCCCAGGTCCATGGCTTGCAAAAATAACAAATCTAGAATGTGGGAACAAAAGAGCTCGTTTTAGGAGGTTTCTGCAACAGGAACTTTGTCCATCACAAACTCACCAGACTGCCAGTGGCCTTTCAAGGTTTTTAAGCATTTTGCACTCATTCCTTCCAAAAGTAGCCCTGTGCTATCATTTTTTATCATCTGCCAGAGGTATCCCGTTCTGCTCTGAGTGTTCTGATTTTGCTCTGCTCTGCTCTTGTACATTTGTGGCTGCACAGACATAGCACCCCTCTGGTCTCTGCACATCTGCCAGGGCATCACTGCTCTGCCTCTTGGCACATTTGCATCAGTGACCTTGTTCCTCCTCACGAGGAGTGCAATGCCATTGTGACAGACTGGTCAAAACCACTCCCATTGCCCCCAAACAGACTCCTGAAAGGAGCCTTCTTCAAGAGCTGATTTTTCACATCTTACCCCAAAACTGTAGTCAGGACTTGAGAAGATTTATTGAGAGACACCAGAGTCAATGTTTCCACCTTGACCAAGCATTTACTCTCCTCTCTGTGTGATGTACTCTGCAATAGCTAGTTTAAAATGACAAACTTTTTCTTTAATTTTAATAGAGTTGCCTTCTATAATTTCTTGTTTATTATTTTTCCCATGATGTTAAGTTATTTTGTCACATGGCACAGTGTCACCTCATTTGAAGAATGTATTTTTTCACACATTATGCTCCTGATAGGTTCAAAATCTCAAAGGAGATGGGGTATATTCGTTAAATACTACTCACTCCTACTTTTAACTTGTGGAAATAAGGTCAGCTCCTGAACATTCTGGTTAGAGAATGCTGAAAACTTTTTTGACTCTGTGCTTCACCTGTCTTGTTTTATTTTCTCTTTCCTTCTAAACATGGAACATATCTCACATATCTGGAGCTCCTGTGAGGATAGAACACTGGAAATGCTGCTATTATTTCCCTTCTCCAGCTATCTCTTAGTATTTTTAGCTACTCTGCTTAGATTCAGACTCCATGTGACAGGCTTTTTCTGAAATTTATGAAAAATGCTTCCAAATTATCTGGAGAGTCCTGTATTATATCTTTATTTGCTTCTTTAACTTTTTGCTAACAACTGCAGGACTGTGTATCTATCTTTATATCTATATATCTTTGCTGCATACAGCAAAGGTCATCAACAAACACAGCTGTTTACAATATTCCCATGGCAAGACTTTCAGAAAAAACATTTTAAAAAATACTTTGAAAACTGACCACAAAAGATTTGTCTCCTGAGGCTCAAGAGAAGGCAATCCTGATAGTGTAAAGGGTTTCCCACACAAACACACACTGCCCTGCATATTTCAAGGTGTAAACTTCCATTTTCTGAGATTCCTGGGTGTGCTGACCCCTGACTGTTTCTTTGGAAAAGGGTTTGCTGTAAAAACCTGGCAGTGCTGGTTTGGACGTGGATGGGCAGGATCTCCAGCTTTCAGACACAAACCAAATGTTGTGGAAAATATAACCAGTGAGAGATTGCAACACTGTCAGATGGACGTGGAATTTCACAGAAACAAGCAGAAAAGTTTTCCTAAATGTATTCTGGATGTATGGAACTGTACATAACAAATGAGCAGGTGCTTTTACATGGGGCTCAGAAAAGCTGTTTCTTTCTCAGCGTCACCATTTCCCTCTGTACCCCTTTTCCCTCCCTACGTGGCATTTATGATACAGCAAATAATCACTGTGATACACCAGAGGCTTTGGAGGATTTTCTTGTTTGGTTTTGGTTTTGGTTTTGGTTTTGGTTTTGGTTTGTTTGTTTGCTTGTTTTGTTTTGTTTTGTCTTGTTTCACTTTGTCTGGTTTCATTTGTTTGTGGGAGTTTTGGTTAGTTGGTCAGGGCTTTTTTCTTTTTTCCCTTTCCTTCTTTCCTTGCAACATCTGTGGGAACTTAATTCAGCACCAGGTTGCTATTAATTCCTGGCTTTTGGCCTTGCACATCTATTTTACAATTTTTATTGGTGTTTATATTCAGTCTAAATTTCACTCTGAGCTTCTGGAACCTCAGGGACAGAGTTGTGCTCCATGGCAGTGCACAGATATATGATGTTTAAACGAGGCACAAAGCAAAAGTTGACACTTCCCCATCCTGTATGTGCACAAAGGACATGAATTGTGTCTGCTAAGGGAGTCATTACAGGGGCTTTTCAGACATTTATAGGTTTCAGCCATGAATTACCACACAGAATTTGCATGAGTTTCTAAGCTAAACATATTCTGAAGTGTTCTTTTTTGGCCTGCTGACCTTTAAACACATTTTTCAAAGGCAGGGGAAATGCTGATGTGGTTATTTTGCTCCGATGAATGCACCAAATTTCTCAGTTGCCATGACTGCACATACTGGTGGGGTGTTTGAGTTCCCAGTGTGTTCATACAGCCAAAGAGCCACTGGGAACATCAATCCAAGCATCCTTTCCCACAAAAATTGTGGGCGTTTGCGTGAGAGCTCAGCACAAAATCTCAGTCTCATTTTTGGGAAAGCAGACCCATCATGCTACATCTCCCCTGTTAGGCTTTCCCATCCTGGTTGCACAATATTTGATGACTTTTCCTCATTGGGAAATCACCTCAATGTAATTTCTGTCATAAAAGGCAGAGTGTTACCTTCATTCTGTAAAAGAGGTGCAATAATTTACTGGTTTATGTTTCATCAGTAATTTCACCACACTGGTTTTTACAGCATCTCTCTGCTGGGGTCACCCTGTGTTTTGTACCTAAAATGGTGGTTTTGTGAGTGGTTTGTGTTTGCACATTTTGTTGGTTGTTACTAATCACCATATCAGGAGAAAACAAAGGTTTTCCTGTATCTGTAGGTTCAGAAATCAAGAAAGATGACAGTGACACCAACAATAACACAAGATATAGCTGTTCAGAATATACAGTATGCTTTTCACACGTTGGGCTGCCTGTAAATATCCACTTGACCTGTGTTCTTGGAGATCTCATTTTTTTGAGAGGAAAAGATAAAGGCATCACCTGGTTTGGCTTAACAGCCATCCAACAGAAGGGGCTGCACCTGCAAGGACAGGGAAATTAGGGATAATGCAGTTTGGGAGACATGCTCTCTCTTTAAATCCAAAGTGTTCACGAACACTACAGGAACCAGAAACGTTCTGAGCAAACTTAGAGAAAAAATCTGGGATACTTTCTGGTGGGAAAGTAAAGGTCATGTTCAGTTCCAAGTTTTGCATGAGATATTTCCCACATTTGTAATTAAATGCCATTCACATACTTGTGTTTTTATGAACATATTTGTATTTTGCTATAGCTTTTTTACCCCTGTAATTGAATATAAAATGTTATCTATGTGTTATGTTCTATTCCTGGAAAGCTAAATGTGCTAAGTTTAACACAAAATTTAACTTCAGAAGTACCTGCATTTGCAGTAATATTTCCAGGAGTCAGAGAAGTTCTTCCCATCATGAGATCTCCCAATTCTGCCTCCCCTTGGCTCTTTCTTCTCCTGGCTCCCAGCAGAGCTTTCTCACCTGCCCTCAGACCTCAGCCCAGTTACAGACAGGTTGCCCTGTTTTGCTCCCAAATTGGAAATTTTGCCTCTCTTGAAACTATTGTATAATAAATAAAACATTACATGTGTCAATAAATTACATGTGTCAATAATTCAAAAAATCCCCATCTTTATGCCTAAATATTATCTTAGTTGATTTTTTAATGGAAACCAGCTATTCCCACACATTTTTATTAAAGAAAAAATAAATAACCAATACTTAACAAAGAACATCTCCTATATATCAATAAAATCCACCACACATGGCAAAACTGGAAAGGCTCTAGGATTTGAATGGAAAACATTGCTTGTTCAGTATTTAGCCAATTTTGCTATTCTAAGAAGGGCACATGAAATCTGCTATTTATTTATAATTACAGACATCATGCAGAAAACATCAGAGAAGTACAATTATTAGATGGCTTTCAATAAATTATGTAATTATTGGTTCTCTTTAATTCTGAAAATTGCAAAAATTTCCCAGCATGCTCATTACATGTACAAAGGGGTGCATCAGGCTTAAGAGTAAAGCACCTCCAGCTTTCTAAATAAAATCGTGAGTGACAATTCCTGAAAACATAATTTTTATTCAGTTTCTCCAAGAATTTCAACATCTTGATTCATAACACGTGTGTAGGCCAATCCTTCTCTATACTGAATTTTGCAAATCGTTCAATTTCTCTTGTCAAAGGATGCTGCAGATCCCCCAGGGATAAAGAAAATACTGTCTTTTTTTTTTGCAGTGTTATAACAGATGTCTCACCTGAGGACCTTGGCTGGTGACACAGGCAGTTATACCTGCAGAAGGTAGGGACAGCTCAGTCCTGCTGAAGACAAGCTTTGATTTCTGCAACTGAAGGCAATATTTGCATGACAATCTGTTTTAGCAGGGAGAAGGAGTCAGTGCAGATAAAATTTTCAATATCACTCATAAATGACGAAAGATGAGAGCAACAAAAACATTGACACCAAGTTTAGGAGAATTGCACAGCAAAATGTGAAAAATGCTGTGACCAGCTACAACTCTAAAATTCCTCACAAAAGTTGTTTGAAGCAGCTTATCCACTGCAGCACTAACACACTTTTCCAGGTATTTTTCAACCATACATCACTCTGATTTACATGCTCAAATTATTTATAAAGATAAGGTTTCAATGACATCCTCAGTGCTCATGTCCTTCTCAGCCTCCTGACCACCAGGGCTTGGGATAAAATTGCCTCCTCAGAGATTGTTTTGCTTGCCTGGAGCCACGGCCAGCCTGAGCTTTGCATGTCTGGCACTCAGGTCATGATATGAGTAATTTCCTGAGATTGCCAGGGAAGCACTGAGCTTGTGAATGCAATAAAAGTCTGAGCTGTAACCAGCAGATATCCAGGAGAAGTGGTGTGTGAAGCTGCATGACTTGAACCCTGGTGCACAAGGTGCCCCAGATGCTCGCTGGGCCAGAGAGCTCAGCCTGCTCTGCCTCCTGCTTTCACGAAAAATAGCCCCATAAGCACTGCTAGAAAAAGGACATTTTAGGGATCCCACTTGCTTAATCTTATGCATAAACTGCTTTTATCTTTCTTTCCTTCTTCTTTAGGCTTAACACAACATCACTGGCATATAATCTATCACAAAAACTACACGGGAATACAGCTGCTCCTTGCAGCATGTGCCAGCTCCAAGTGAAAGATTAGCAGATTCTGTCACATGTTTTAGTTAAGTCAGCGATGTTAGATGGCTTTGAAATGTGTTTGGTGCTGGATTTGCTGTGGCTCAGGGTTTTACCAGCTGCCTGAGGGTGTTGGTCTGGTGGTGGTTGGGAGTTTCTGGTCCCAGTCACAAAGAAAATTGCAGATATTTCAAAGAGAGAGAAAAGTAGTTAGTACACACAGGGCAAGGACAATGGTTTGACTTTTGTTAAAGCATCTTGTAAAGAAATGGCTGTTTCCCTCTGCAGGGTCAAAAGAGCAGTTTAAAGAAATATGTGGTTTCCTTTTCTGCAGAGAATGGATATTCAAGCTGTCCAAACATGGCCATGGACTCAAACCCAGTCGTTCTGAGCCATGGGACCCATGCTTGTGTCTCCAGCCTGGGGCAAATACAAGGCAATTTGGCTGAAGTTGCTCCTCCTTGGATCACTTCTCCATCACAGGTGTCATCCCATGTAAAATCCCAGAGGCTGATCCAGCCCATTTTCTCACCATCCCCCAGCAATTCCTGGCCACTTTTCCCTGTCCATTTCCACATTTAACAAGGCTGCACCACCTATACAGGAGTGATCCACTGGCATCTGTCCTGCATCCAAATGTCTGGGCTGGAGTTTGGTGTCATTCCAACAGGTGTGTGCCATAAAAATCAGAGCCATTGCAGCACATGAGGTATTTCAGAGTCCACCAACATGTGAGGAAATGTCCTTTTGTCCTGCAGCAGTGACACTGCTCTTGTGCCAGCATTGAGGCAGGAGTTCCTGGGCACGTGGTGGGAAGAGAGAGCCCAGAGCAGCCCTTCATCCCTGCCTGGCTTGTGCCTTGGCTTCCACCTGAAGCACCTGATTTAGCCCCCAAGAAGGGTTTGGGTTTTGTAATCATGCTGGAATGAATCTTTCCTGGGAGAAACAGGTGAATAGTCTAATGAGCTGTAGTGGTCTCCTGCTCAAACTGCACTGTCACGGTGATTTTGTTTGCTGATTAACTCTCCTTGTGTAAAGAATGAAACCCACATCAGCTGACCACTGGTGTTGCACACATTTTGCTTTACCAGAGTGTGTTTGCTGCTGTGGTTTGTTGGACCTCATGGCTTCACTGAGGAATTCTGTGCCTTTTCCTTGGGTGGCATTGCTTCTTTTCCCCACTGCCTGAAGCAGGACTCCTTGTTTCTCACCTCAAAATAAAAGCAGGTGTTTTCCTTAACAAAATTAATGCTGATTTATTTTTAGCAGGCTGAGAAGGCATTAAGCATTAAGCAGCCCCCTGAAGCATTTCTGCAGGGACCTACAGGACAGTGATTCATTTTCTGCATCTGCTGAGGCTGTCAGCAGCAGGGTCACCTGTGGTTTTGCATTGACTTGCCCTTTCGTGGCACTTCGAATCTCATTAAGTGTGATATGAATATAATTTGCCATGTGCACTCACCATGGATATCAACATTTAAACAACGCTTAAATTTTATTAAATCCTTATTAATTCCCTGGCCAGAAGATGGAGCTTTTGGGCTGGGAAATCCTTCTTTGGGGCTGGAAAAACCTTATTTTGAGGAAATGAATGATTTCAGGGAAATTTTACAGCTTTGGAGGCATCTGAACACCCTGTTTCAACTCACCCCAGAACACAAGCCAGAACTATCTCAGCACATCTGCTTTTCCCATGCTGCTGTCCATGATGTTCTGGGTTCAAAAGGTAAGAAAACAGTCACATTCTCAGATGTTTTGAAATCTCACTAGAATTTTCCCAAAATTCAGACTTCTTGAACTAGAACACATAACCCCCCAAAATCTGTGGGTTTCAGCATTGCACTCATGTCGAAAATCAGTGGTTCATTGAATTTGTCCCCAAAATCTGTTCTCGCTCATGCTATCCTCAAAATTCACTACATTTATCACACTTACTAAAAAATCTGAATTTTATTTCCCCTTATCCCAAAATTGGCTTTTGGGGGGCATTTTCACATGCCTTCCCCCACCATCCAAGGTACCTTTGCATCTCCTTTCTCTTTTCCTCTTTTTTCTTTCCCCCTTTCCTCCCTTTTCCTTTTTTCCTTCCTATTTTTGGTAATTTCCTCTTTTTCCCTCATTTTCCCAATTCTTTTCTTTCTTTCTTTTTCTTCATTTTTGCCTTTTCTCCTCTTTTCTCTAAATCCCACTTTTACATCCAAATCCCCTTTTGGCTTTTCCATTCCTTCGTCTTTTTCCCCTTTCCTATCCCTTTTCCCCCCTCTCTGCTCCTTTCCTCTACTTTTCCCTTTTCTTCCACTTTTTTCATTTCCTCACCCTTTTTTCCTTTCCTCCCCCTTTTCCTTTTTATTTCTTCACTTTTTGCATTTTCCTTTTTTCCTTTCTCCCCGGTCTCCTTTTCCTCCCCCTTTTCCCTTCGCTTCTCTCTTTTTCCTTTTTCTCTCATTTTTTTCCCTTTTACCCCTTTTTCCCCTACTTTCCTCCCTTCTTTCCCTAGTTTTTCTTTCTTCCCCCTTTTTCTATTTTCTCCTTTTCCCCTTTTCCCCTCCCCCCTTTCCCCTTTTTTCCCTTTTCCTCTCTTCTTTCCACAATTTTCCATTCCTTCCCCTTTGTTCCTTTTCTCCTTCTTTTTCCCCCTTTTATTCTTTCTTCCTTTCATTCCATTTCTCCCCCCCCCTCTTGTTCCCTTCCATCCCCCCCATCCTGCTCTTTTGTCCCCCACATCTATTCACAAACCTTCCAATCCCCTCCCAACACCAGACACAGGGTGGGGGAAAGAGGGGAGCTTGAGGAGTTTTCAGGTGGATTTTCCCACTTTGGGGTCTTTCCTGCCAAAAAATTTATCAGTTATTAGATCTACTTTTGCCCTTACCTGCCTCCGGCCCCGTTTGATCCCCAGCTTAGCTCCGTATCCCCAAAGAGCTCCGTTTTATCCCCAGATCTGTGAAGAAAACACAATCCCAGGACAGCAGATCTGACTCCTCCCTCGATTATTTTTTAATTTTGGCAGACAAGGGGGAAAGAAAATGACTCATCCAGGCAGCCTCAGGGGACCACCTCACCCAATGACGTGAGATAATTTTTGGCCAGAAAAGGTGAAAACAGGGAGAAAAACCAGGGTTTTTTTGTTAAAACTGATGTCAAAAATTGGCATTACCAGCTATGGAGTTGGGGTTTTTTGCCCAATGAGGTTTAAATTATCCCACAATGACAAGAAGGTGAGAGAGCAAAAATAGGGTATTTTTTTGAGAAATAGAGAATGTGTTTGGTGTAAGAACAGAGGGGAAAAGGAAAAAAGGAAGGGGAGGAGGGATTTTTTTTAAAATGCGATTTGTGGATTGAGGAATGGATGGGACCAATGGGCCCAGGCCAATGGCATGAGATACAGCAAAGGGAAGTACCAGATCCCTGCCCTTGGGTCACAAAAATCCCTGCAGCTCCAGGCTGGGGGAAAAGTGGCTGAAAGCTGGAAAAGGCCCTAGGGGTGCTGCTGACAGCAGCAAAACATGAGCCAGGTGTGCCCAGGTGGCCAAGAAGGCCAGTGGCCCCTGGGCTGTGCCAGCCATGGTGTGGCAGCAGGAGCAGGGCAGTGACCATCCCTGTGCTGGCACTGCTGAGGCCACACCTCGAGTGCTGTGTGCAGTTCTGGGCCTCTCCTGACTAGAGACTGAGGGGCTGGAGAGTGTCCAGGGAAGGGAACAGAGCTGGGGAAGGGTCTGGAGCACCAGGAGCAGCTGAGGGAGCTGGGAAAGGAGCTCAGCCTGGGGAAAAGGATGATCAGGGTTAACTTTATCATTCTCTACAACTACCTGGAAAGGAGGTTGTAGCCAGGTGGGAGTGAGTTTCTTCTCCCATGCAACCAGCAGCAGGACAATAGGAAATGGTCTCAAGCTGTGCCAGGGGAGGTTCAGGCTGGACATCAGGAGCAATTTCTTCACAGAAGGGGTGACTGGGCATTGGAATGGTCTGCCCAGGGAGGTGGTGGAGTCAACATCCCCAGAGTGTTCAAGAAACAACAGGATGTGGGACTCAGTGCTGTGGTCTGGTTGTCATGGGGTGTTCAGTCAAAGGTTGGACTCAATGATCTTGGGGTTCTCTTCCAACCTCATGATCCTGTGATTCCGTGAGCAGGGGTCCAGGGTGGGGAGGGGTAAAGTTGTATCTTGTGTGTTTTGTTTGTCTTGTGCTGTCCAAGTGTGTTGTAGATGTAATATTTTAGGGTGGGTGGGTCTGTGCCAAAGTGTGCATTGTGGGTTCTGTCTGTCATGCTCATGTGTGCCACATGCATGTGACTTCATATTGTACAAGACCTCAGAAATTAACACCCAAAAAGGCAATATTTGATGAATTCTGTCACATTTCACCCCAAACCCCATCAGATCCCTGGAAACTGTGGGAACAATGAGTGTGACGGTGACGTGAGTGTGATGGCATCACCAGAGGTGGCAGGACAATGACAATGACATGGACACTGCAATGCCTTGGCTGCAATTTTATTGTTCTGGTTGAAGTTGACATGACCTTGACCTTCACAGCAGTGTCTTCCTTGGTAACAACAGTGGCAGTGGTGATGTTCCTCTGCCCCATTCCCCTTGATTCACCTAGAGGAGATATCAACAGCCGAAGAGGTAGAGCCACTTTCTGCCCAATTGCCCAATATCCTCAAAAAATCCCAATATGCCCCCCAAAATTCCAAATTTTTGTCCCAAATTATTCAATAAAATCTCCGCCTTTCCCCAACAAACTCCTAATTTTTCCCAAAATGCTCAATTTCCTCAAATTCCTAACTTTCCCCAAAATTCTCAATATTCCAACCAAGATTCCTACTGTTCTCCCTAAATTCCTAATCTTCCCCAACAAATCCACAGTCTTCCCCTAAATTCACAATGGTCCTCCCACAATCACAAATTATCCCCACTTTTCCCTGCCTCACCCCTGAATTTACCCCCCAGATTCTCACTCTTCCTCAACATTCCCAAATTACCACCCCCTCCCCCAAATTCCCACTTATCCTGAAAATTCCCAGTTTTCTCCTCTAAAAACCTGACTTACAACCAGCAGTCATTGTCCTTGTTCAGCTGTGGAGGGTCCACATCTGCCTCCTGGAAGTTGTCCACACGAAAGACCCAGCGTCCCGGGACCTTGACGTTGGAGGTGGTGGTGATGTTGATGATGGCATCGGTTTGGGATCCAGGAATGTTGTAGAAGTTGGTCTGCATCACCACTATTGAATCCACCCTGGAAAATTAGGGGAGAATCTAGGAGGGCTGACCCCACCCAAAGGGGAGGTGGGCCCCCAAAATTATGTTAGGATGTGAACATATTTGGTGTCCCCCAGACTTGGTATGGACCAATCCATGAGCTTTACTATCATGATCATCATCTCCAGAAGAAGGATGGGTAACCTCCTGTATTCATCATCATCATCATCATCACCATCATCATCATCATCATCATCGCTATCATCATTATCATCTCCAATAGTTGGGATGGGCTTCATTATCATCATCACTGACCTTCATTATCATCATCTCTAGAACATGGGACAGGACAACCTTGACATCCCCAAAAAACATGGTGGGCCAATCCTGGACCTTCATCCTGATCATCATCATCCCCAGGAAATGGGATGGGCCAATCCCTGACCTTCATCATCCTCATCCTCAGAAGATGGAGTGGGACAACCTCCTCCCCCTCCTCCACCCTCCCCACATACATGTGCTGGGGTCCCCCCGAGTCCCGTTTCAGCATCCCCGTCACTCGCTGCCCCCGTGGTCCACTGGATGTCCCAGTAGTTGAAGATGATGTAGAACACCTTGGAGTCAGTGGTCAGCACAGCCTGGAAGGTGTTGCCCTATGGAAAAGGTCACAGAGGTCAAGCATGGGTCATGAAGGTCAAGGATGGGTTCTGGAGGTCAAAGATAGGTCAGTCAACAAAGCCACCAAGTGGGCCAACAAGACCCAATGAGCTCTTGGGCCAACAAAAGCCCCATGGACCTCACCTTTTGGGAGGTGGAGCCATAGTAGGCCACGTGGTCCCAGGTGGCCACCAAGGCCCAGGTGGCGGTGAAGGGGCTTTTGGGGAAGTATCGGGTGATGGCCTGGCTGATGTCTGCCAGCAGCGCCGGGTCGGTGGTCTGGCGGTAGAAGATGTCCCCACCCAGCACGTTGTCCACGTCCGCCCAGAAGGGAGCCACGAAAGGCTGCTCATCCACCAGGGGGAAAGGGTCAGGGGTGTACTGTCTGACAGGTGCATCGAAGGAGATCACCCCATTGTTGTTCACCTGGAGGTGACACCAGGAGCGGGTGGGAACAGGGCTTGGGGGTGCAGCACCTTGGCTTGTGGTGTGGGGGCTGGAGATGGACCCTACAAGCACCCCAAGAACCACCACTCATAGGACTCCCCAACACCTTCCAACTCCTCCAGACCCACCACGCACAGGACTCCCTCAGGACCCACCAACCATAGGAAACCCACCCACATGACCCCCGAACACCCAGTGAGCCCCTCAAACCCACCAACCTCCCAAGATACACCCACAGGACCCCCCGAATATCAAACACCCACAGGACCCTCTGAATGTCAAGCACCCACAGGACTCCTCAATCATCAAACATCCACAGAACCCCCCCCCAACACTCACCACCCCCAGGACCCTCCCAAGACCCACCATCAGTAGAATCCCCCAACACCCACCAACACCCTCAAGATCCACCCCTCCAGGACCCTCACCAACCCCCCCCCCCCCAATGTGATCCCCCAATATCCACCCACACACCCCAAGATCCACCCCATATAGAGCCACCCAAAACCAACCAAGTGCTCCCAGACTCACCACCCAGAGGACCACCAAGGACCACATCACCACCCCCCCCCCCCCCCCCAAGACCCTCCAACCTCCCCAATACTGCCAGTCTCCTCAAGATCCCCAAACCCATCTGAAGATGTATCATGTCCAAGAACAAACCCCTCTCTGAACTCAAGAAGGGTTGATTCTGGGGACACACTCACACACACACATGTACACACACACACACACACACACACACACACACACTCAAAATTAAGTAGAAATGGAGGGAAAATTGGGAAAAATGCAGGAAATTCCCCAACATATGGAATTTGTGGTGACCTACGAAGGCGGTTTGGTAGGTTTTGCCATAGAAGGTGAAGGGAACAGAGAGAGCGATCGCCTCGGATGTCCCATCATCGTGTTTGGGGGTTGTTTCATCCCCCTGGTGAGGTCCATAGGGATAGAGCAGGGATCCTGTGGGAAAATCAGGACTTGGGAACTGCCCCCAAGTTCCCACCCAGCTACATGGATTTTGGGGTGAAACCCACCAAATTCAGAGTTTCCGTGGTTACCTAAAAATGGATGTGTCTTCTCCTGGATTTTCATGGTGAAACTGGGGTGGAAGGGAATGACCCCAGTGGAATTACATGGGTCACACATGGATTTTGGGAGAAATAGTGGGAAAATTGTATGATGTGGGTGGGAGAAAGTTAGGTTTAGGTGGAAATGTTTTCATAGGGAAAACCCCCTAAAATGTACCTTTTTCGGATGCAGTTTTGGTGTCCACCATGGATCCTATAGAAGAATAGGGGAGAATATGAGTCAATCCATCATTTTTTCCACTAGGGAGGAAAAGTACAACACTTTCTCAGAAACAAAATTTTACCTAAAATCAGAAGGAAGACAACACTGGAGGGTGACATCCTCGACCCTAAAATACATTTTAAAAATCAGGAATATTAAAAACAAACCCAAAAAAACTAAAAAAACCAAACAAGCAAACAAAACCTCTCCCCTAAACTGATGATGCAGTAGAATGAGGCTCCAGAGGTAAAAAACAATCCATATTAAAACACCAAACACACACCTTCCCCAGAAATTTTCATTGTGGGGCTATGGGTATGTGTGGTATTTCAACAATTTTTTAAAGAATTGGAGTATGTGAACAGTTTGCTTTTTAATTTAATTAATTTCAGTACATTTTATAGTATTAATATAATTTAATTTGGGCACTTTTAAAATTTAATTTAATTTTTGAATTTTTAATTTACTATGATTGAATTTTAAGTGAAAATTTTATTTAAATGAACATTAATTTAAATTTAATTTTTAATTCTACATTAATTGAATTTTTATTTAATTTGGTCTTTAGATTAATTTTATTTTTATTTATCTTCTATTTATTTTGATTTGTATTTAATTTTAATTTAATTTAATCTTAAGTTTTTGCCATTTGAGTGCATGAATTGATGAATATTTTCCCCTTCTGTGTTCCAATTTAGGATTTCTTGCCTTTTTTTTTTCTGCATAAAATTAGGATTACTTACACTTTTTCATGCATTTTTAAGTCATTTAAAGGGACAAATCTTCTGTAAATCCATGAAAAATAAGGATTTTAAAGAGACAGTATTCAAAGGAATGACCAAAATCCCACCAGAATAAAAATTCTCTCACCTGGATTTCAATGAAGTGAAGAACTGCAGCCTGAAAATGAGCTCAAACACCCTCAAATGCTTTTGTCTTGTCCTGCTTCTTCTTTTATCAAAACAACAACTATGAAAACATGCAATTTGCCAACTTCCCACCCATCCAATCTCTCTGACCTCTCCCAGGATTCTTAAGAAAGGGAAATTTAAAGTCACGTGCTGGGGATTTTGGGCTCCTCCAGATGTATTTTATTTAAGTTCAGTGAAGCCTTTTTTTGAATAATTTTAGGGTTCTGGAAACACCTCTGGATCTCTCCTCACCCTACATGGGGTTTTTGTCCCTTTCTATACTTTCTATTTTCATCACCTGATTTAATTTTTTTAAACAAAAAAAATCCTTTTAAAATTATTTTTCAATTAGAGATCCCTTATCTCTTTTTATTTATCAGGAAGAAAATAGATTATCCCTGATTATTTGGGATTTTGAGGACTTTTTTTTGTTATTGAGGATGATTTTTTTATTTGTTATTTGAGGAGTTTTCTTTGTGAGGCTGACAGAAATCTTTATTATGTACTTTGGGTTTGGGTTTTTTTGTTTTTGTTTTTAGGAAGAAAAAAGAAGCCCTTATACATTGGAATTCTATTTTTTGAAGGAAAAGAAAACTCTTTAAAACATCCTAATTTTTACTATTTGGGTTTTTTTAATGAAAGAAATTAATAGCTCTATTTTTAGTGATTTTTAAAGGAAAAAAACCAACCTTTTACTGTCTTTATTTTAAGGAAAAATTCTTTTTCGTTATTTACCTGGTGTTTTAAAAGTATTTTTTGCAGAAAAATCTTTTATTATCTCTCTCCTTTTTTCTTCTTATTTTTTCAAGGAAAACCCTTTTATTTGCTTATATTTTAAGAAACCTCATTGTCCCCTGTTCCAGATGGGTTTCTTTAAGCTCTTCAAAGTTGTTTTTTCTTTGTCCAGCAGCTCAGCTCAGACTTCTCCAGAATCCTCAGCTGGGACTTCTCTCATTAATTTGGGAAAAAACAGACCGATTTGGGTCTGTCTCCCTGGAGACAGTGAACAGGGCTTGAGGGAGGGCAACAATCCCGAGGAATTCACTGGATTTTTGGAGAGGCTCCATGGAGGAGAGTCAGCCAGGATGTCCCTGTGGGTTCCTCACCCCTCAGCCATGGGGGTTCACTCCTCCCGTGGGACCCTGTCAGTGACAGGATCCACCCACCCATTCCCAAATCTCCAGAATTTTGGGGTCAGTTTCACAGCCCACCCTCCCTCCAGCCGGGTGGGACGAATGGTCAGAGTGTAATGGTCACCCCAACCTCCCTGACCTCACTCAGTCCTTGCCCCACAAACATCCCCAGGACATTCCTGCAAATCAGCAGCAATAAATGTCTGTATGACTTTGCTGGAGAGAGCCAACAATGTCGGTAAAAACTCTCCCAGGGCCTTGCAGGGAGAAGCAGCAGAATTCCAAGGAAAAGTTAATGCTGGGAGTCCCTTTGTGTCACTGCTTTCAGTGTCTGGTGACAAAAGGCATGAAAATCAGGTTGTGTGAAATTTCTTCCTATTTGGAACTTAGTGCATCCTGGAGAGGCATGCTTGATTTGGGGCTGGTTTGGTTTGGTTTGGTTTGGTTTGGTTTGGTTTGGTTTGGTTTGGTTTGGTTTGGTTTGGTTTCCCTCCCTGATTTAAGACTTCAGCATAACCCATGGCTTTTATATGCCCTGCTAATGCTGGGGTGAACTGCAATATTGCACTTGTGCTTGCTAGAAATCTTGCTAAATGCTTGTTTAAAAGCTCATTTTCATTAGTATCTTCTTGTCCAGGGACATGAATACTGAATAGATCATGCCGATTCTGATTCGTGTTATACTGGTTTTCCTTTTCTCTAGATTGGACCAAACTTCCAGCTCAGGTCAAAGGTTTACATATATAATTTGAATTAAAATAACTGTGTGGTTTTGAATTTCAGTTGTTTCTTTCTATCCACTGTGAGGAATTGCCTTGCTGGCCTCCTATCCACAGGACTAGACACAACCTGGAAAATCATGTTTTTCAAGACCACCCAAAATTCTGGATGGATTCCTTGCTGAGAGTATCCAACTTTCAGCTCCTGAAGGAGGCTCAGTCCAATGGCACCAATTCCATCTGCTTGGAAAACTGGCTGTTCAAACACCTGAAATTGGGCATTTGGGTTCCTATTAGTTTTAAACCTTGGCCTTAGAACACAGCGCTGTGAGTGTTTGTTGCTGTGTTTGACCTCATGAGAATGTTGTTGATGTTATTGTAATTTCATACAACTGGAACCAGCAAGAGTTGCAACAGAGAAACAGAGCAGCCTTCCCTGCCTCTTCCCTCTGATCACAGAACACTGGATTTAAGCCTCACTCCCTTCTGCCCCAGCAGCTGTGACCCTAAACACAATAAATTATTTATTTTTCTGGTGTTGGGAGGGAGTTGACACTCCAGCCGCATTTTCCGTCTGGAACCTTCACTCCACAGCATCCCAGCAGGGTGGCCTCTCTCACCTTCCCCCAAAGGCTCTGGAAAGGGCTGTGCTGCAGCACTGAGTGAGACCCTGATCTGGTCTGATCTGATCTGACCAGGCAGCTCCTGTGTTTCACTTCCCGTCGTGCTAATGATCTTCGCAAGCAGCTGGGAAAAGCTTCGCCTGAAGGATCATCTGTCCCGCCCAAGGGCAGCCTCGGTCGGGAGAGGAGAGCAGGCATGGCGTGTGTTAATCAGGGTCCCCAGAGCGTGGCAAGGACAGTGTGACCCCGTCACGGGTGGCACAGAAGCTGTCCCCAGCGCTGGCACGATGCCATCAGTCCCTGCTGCAGAGGCTCCTGGCTGCTCCAGAGTACCTGGCTGCTCACCGGATGCTGCTCACCTCTGAGTCCTTCAGGAAACCTGTGTGCAATTATCAGGGACGAGCAGATTCACACTGCTTTTCGTGAGGGAGGGACTCTGCATACTGGCCAAAGTGTCTGCCCATTAGGATCTCCAGTTAAACCTAAAAAGGCTTCCCAAAAAGCCTCTGAAGCCCCAGAGATGCAGCACAGCTTCCACTCGCTGCTCTGCAGCAACAGGAGGTCAGCGATGGTTTAGTGCTGCACAGAGTTCATGGCATTAGCATCCATCAGCTCAGGTTTGCAGGGAAAGCTCCTCTATCTGCTCTCTAGTGGTTTCTCTGTTGGCTTTTAAATCCCTGGGCTTAAATTCCTTATGCCCCCTAATTAGTGTAGAGGGAAAGAGACACTGAGAACACCTCCCTGGCTGGCTTTTGGGTTTCATTGGTGCTTATCATTAGATGCAATAAATCTTTTAGCAACGAGCCTTTGAAAAGAGAAGGAAATGTGAGGAGACACACAAAGAAACTCATTTACAGCTTTGCAATGAAAATCTGAGCTCACATTATTAAATTTGCGATTCGACTGGCTTGTCATATTTAGGAAATTAAAAACAAGGAATAATCTATTTAAAATGGGCATGTCTGTTTCATCGAAACCAGCATCCTTTTTGTTAGCAAAGACTCATTTTAGAAATATTTTACTCATAAAATTAGAAAGAGTACATATTTACTGCAAAAAATATTGCTAGAGCTAAAACTCAGATTTAAGAACAAAGATTTCAAAAAATTCCACTTTCATTCCCTTACTTATTTCAAGAAATAAAAATTTCCAATGCCTAAAATAGGTTTAAAAAGTAAAGTATTATCATTTTTTTTAAACTGAAATTGACATGATTTAGAATAACTCAGTTTGTTTTAACATATATTTGATTTCAAAGCTTTAAGATTTTAAACTACAGCTTTCTTGGCAAAAACAACTCTGAATTAGTAAAGGGTTTTAAGAGGTGCAAAAGCTTCTGAGTCAGAATTCTGTTACCTGGAACAGATGGAAGGCTGTGAGCACACCCTGATATTGCCAGCAGCTCCACTTTCCCCTGCCTGTGTGGTTTTACATTTCAGTCCTGGATCTGAACCACAAACCAGTCATGGATCTGAGTCACAAACCATGAAACAAAACTGGTCCATCAACAGAACAAAACATTTTAGGATAAAATTTCAAGTATTTACCAGGCATTTATTAGTGACTGAATTACATTTGTATTAGGATGCATCTGTTCATTGTGGTGTGAATTAACAATCTCTCATGATGACAGCTGTATTGTGCTCTGAAAAGCTGACCTAGCCCTGCTTTAGAAAGGAATTTTATTTGTTGCCAGCAATTTCCAGCTACAGTCGAGACTAAGCTCAAATTATATATTTAACTTATTCTGAGAAGCTATTTATTTTGATCAGACTGTAGTTATTTTTGTGATGACATTGAATGCTGCACAATGCATTCAGGCTTCCTACAACCCAGGGAAGCTAAGGGCAGCCAGATAGAGAAGATTTTAGCAAAAAATCATGTTTACCATTGACCATTTAATATCCACAGTGAGATAAAAATAACATTTTCAGAAGAACTAACTTTTGCTTTATTCTAAGTATTGATGAGACCCAGCTGAAAAAAGCTTTGCATTGGAAAATTTTGTGGGAGAGAACTGCAGTGCTCTCCACAGAACAGATGGGGAAGGTAATGGATATTTTACATCCTCCTTCCTCTTTTTCCTTTTTTCTTCCTACCAGGCAGACAGATCTGATTAACTGCGACTCACACAACCCTCTTGTTGCTGCTTTATGCATTATTTGTTTGCTGGTTTGTCTCACAGCCTCTCAGAGGGCTTTGAACTGGGACAGAGTTTTAATTGTCCCTGTGTCCAATTAAGAGGGACAAGCAGATTCACACCTTTTTTATGAGGAAGGGACTCTGCATACTGGCCACAATGTTTGGCCATTGAGATCTCCAGTGAAATCAGACCTGATATTCAGTAACTCAGGATTTAGGAAGCCAGCTTTCACATGTTTTGTGCAGGTGTTTTACAGGATTTAGAAGAGTAGATCTTGCATGAGTGTGTCGTTTTGGCCTTGAACGTTTTTCCTGACTGTTTAGTGCAAATACTCTAATTAAATTGGCATTGAAAATTTCTTGTGGAGAAATTTCTCAGTCCCCTGTATGCAGCTCATGAAAGTGAGAGGAGAAGGGAAAAAGAGACTCCAAACTTTGTGCTGTCTCAAGTGACAAGAACAGGAATGACAATGATTAAGTGCCACCTTAATGGGATGTTCCCTGTCAGAACCAGACTCTGCCTACCCTGCAGTGGCAGGAATTTGGTTACAGAAGCACACATGTCTTTGTCCTCTATGAAATGTTAAAGACCAGCTCTAATTTTAACATCAACATGACAGATATCTCATGTATCATTTATAATAAGTTCTTTTACATCTGGTGTCTTCCTTTACTCTTACTGACAGATTCCCATGCTCAACACAGTGTTCAGCTTTGACTCATGACATGGTAAAGTGTTTCCTGAAGGGTGCTGCTCTTTTCTTCCCTCAAAATAGGCTCTGCCTTCCCCAGGTGATTGCTGTCATCTTGTTTGGGATTTCCTTGAAAGTTCAGGTGCCCAGAAACTCCTGGGGTCAGCAAACTCTCAGAGTGATTTCCCACACTGACAGAAGGAGTGCAGCCCTTGCTTGGAGACTGACTGGGCACCAGTTAGTTGGTGGGTGGCAGTCTTTGCATCACTTTTCTTCTTCTATTTATTATTCCCTCTTCATTTATTAGATGGTCTTTATCTGAACCCATGAGATTTTCATGCTTTTGCCCTTCTGATTCTCTTCTCCACCCCTCTGGCAGAGACTGAACAAGGAAATAACTGTTTAGACTATGAGAGATTTACCCAAATGAAACAGAACCTCTTTCTCTAAAAAAGCTGAGGCAAAGAGGCCGGGTGGATTGAGTACAGAAAAATTTTTCAGCTGTGCTTGATGTTGGTAGCTGCATCAGAAACTTTTGGAATCTGCTTTCTGTAGTTTTGGGCAGTAGAATTTTGGCCTGATTGTAGCACCACTATTCCAATATTGACAAGCAATATAACCAGGCATTTTTCTGTAATTCTTGAGTTTCTATAGGCAGTGTAGTACTATCCAACTCTGTATTTTGGGAAGCTATGGATATGGCTCAGGTCAGGCCAAGATTATGCTGACCAGAAGAAACACAAGGGTGCATGGACATTAGCATGGACTGTAGAGCAAAAGGAGCAGATCTGCACAGCAAAGCATTCAGGGCTGACATTCACATTACACAGATTCAAGGTGTTTTATTTAGATTAATCCTAGGCTGGTCCTGTGGACTGAAAGGCTGCAGGAGATGAAGCATTTTAGAAAACCCTCTGTATGTTAGGGTTTGGTGAAGCCTTTTCCAGAAAAAAACTCATCACCTGGTCTGAAAGGGCTCCATTAAATGAATGAGTGTGTCATACATGAATATGACTGAAGTTCCCTCTTGAGCCCAGCTGAAGTGGCAATACACCTGTGTTTTCCATATAGAGATAGGCAGTTCCAGAAACTGTTAGTTTTTCCTGAAGCCACAAGAAATACTGATACCGTTCACTAAAATTTTAATTAAGGCTCATGAAATGTAAGCTGTAATGTATTCCAGTTGATTTTAGGAATTCATGAAGATGTGCAGTAGTGGATAAGTAGCTTTTATTCTGGGGTGAGAAGTGTCTTTTTATGTGGTCTTTGCACATGTCCTGCCTGCCTACAATCTCACACTGAGCAGACGTTGCTTTCAGGAGGACTAAAAACGCTGGCCAGATTTACCAAACTCACCTGTGTTTATCTCCTGTTGTTTTTGTTGTGCTCCTGCTGAGGGAAGCAATGAGCTGGTCCTGCAGCCAGGCGAGAGAGCTGCAGGGCAGAACACAGCAGCTTGAACCACAGTTTCCAGGGTGGCTGCTGGAAGTGATTCCTAGGTGATCCAGCTGGACAGTGCTGTCCTAAGCAAACAGTAGGATGCAGCTGGGAATGTCCAGCCTAAAGCCACTGACCCTCTCTTTAGTGAGGTGAAATGTTTGTGGTCACTGGGAGCTGCTGGCAGAACATGCCTGAATTAGTATCTCAGAAAAACAGAAAGTGCACAGGAAGGTTTTTTGCCTTTTTTTTTTTTTTTTCCACTTACTTGTGTAGAATGTCTGAGAGACAGTGTAAATAAGACCTCGTGCTGATGTCTCCTTGGCTTTCTCTCCATTAAATCTATCAATTTCCAGCTGCTGGGGGCTGTGAAGCAGTGCCAGAGAGCAGGGCTCTGTTCCAGAGCTCTCTGACTGTCACAGGTGAGGGAATTAATTCCTTTTGGTCAGTCAAATAACACCTTTGACAGAGTTTGGACCAGAGAAGTGATTATTTCACATCTCTGCTGGAAGAGGCAGGTTTTGAGCATCAGTTTACAACTCTCCAAGGCAGCCAGAGGTAACCTCAGCTTGTCTGGAAGTGGCACCTGACTGTGGAAATGTGGGAGCCACTTAGGGCTGGCAGACACCCCTGGGACCCTAGAGATGCCAGTGCTCCAACAGGCAGCTGCTGCAGGGTGGGATATCCCACCTTCCCGGGAAGGCAGCAGCTCTGGCACAGCTCTGCTGTGAGTCCTGTGCAGAGCCAGAGTCAGCCCAGCACTGCTGATGCCCACGAATCCCCCGTGTGACTCCTCTAATAAGTATTAATTATTTCTGTGCATAGCTCTTTTAATAGTTACCACAGAGTTATTCCATTTTACACATGGCAGAGGAGGTTAATGACCTGGAATCTCACAAGCACTGTATCATAATTATGTCAGTCATTAAACCTCTAATGGAATGTTTGAAATATGGGAGAGACAAAAGCTCGTCTGGCTGTTCTCTCATGCTCCAAGCTGCCTTGTACATTTTCATATTTGCTGAACTCAGGAGAGGGCAAGGACGTTAGAATTCATGTAGAAATGAGGCTGGCAGATCAGTGGTGTGTTTCATCTAATCTCTTGCCTCTGAAATTAGCTACATTTGTAGGGAGAATTATTGTGATGTCCAAAGAGTGGCCTGGGTGGCAAGTGAGGTGTGCTGGCTCCATCCTCCCTGCTCAAAGGTTGGTTTTACACCTGTGGATGTGACAATTCAGCCTTTTGTATCTTTATTTCTCCTGCTCTGAACCTTCCTTGATTGCTGAAATCGAATGAATGTCAGCACAGAGCTGTAGGATCAGGGTAATGAGCCTCAGGTTTGCTGCTGCTGTACCAAAAATCCCTGCAAATCCAGAGAGGCCAAGAGAAAGTGACCCCTTGGAGTGTTTCTGGTCATGCAGAACTGTTGTGGTGTGGAACCTGAATGTATTTTTCATTTTATCCTTATTTTAACACTACTAAAGACATAGGTAAATTTCCCCTGAATTTTATGTGCAGGTCAGTTCAAATTACTTCTTCACTCACAGAAACTGAGAGCTACTGAGGAAACAGCAGTGTGGTTTCAGCACTTCTGTCAGCTTTCTGGTTTTGGGCTTATCATAAGTTTTAATTTTGAAATACCAATTTAAGAAAACTGAAACACAAATGATATACAATTTGTCCAAAACATTTTCTTTTAGTTTTTAAACTTTGGAAGTATAAGGAGAAAAATCTTGAAAATACGTCGTGTTTGCCAACATATGTGATGATATTTAACTGGAAAAGAATTGTGATCTGATATTTAAAGAAACTGGCCTTGTTCATTTATTTTTAACATTTTGTGGTTTATTTCTTTTAATTAAGTTTGTACTAAAAATTCAGATTCCTCAGTAGCTTTCAGTTTCTGTGGTTGAAGAGCCTAAGCCACGTTTTTGTACATTAAAAACCCAAATAATTTTTTAACAATAGTGATTAAATATATTATTCTAAATTAATATATTATCCTAAATAGTTTTATTTAGTATAAATATTATTTATACTATTATCTAAATAAATATTCAATTATTAAATAATGTTAAGCACACCAAATAATTACAAAAATTATTCTTGGAACTACAACAAACTGTACTTATTGTCCTGAATAGCTTTAGTATTAACAATTGTTAATAAGTTTAAATTGATCAGAAGTTTCTGAAAATTTTGGGATAAAACCTTAAAGTTCATTTACGTGATGGAGGAGGAAGAAAAAAGGGTTTTTTGGGGGGCAAGTTATGAAGGAAAAGTGAAAGAACAGAATGTGTTCATAAGCAACAGAGCTGAAACACTGAAAATGATGTTATTGAAAGATTCCTGTTAACAAGACCACTCCCAATGCACAAATATGTTTTAAATGGCTTTCTGATGTTCCCATTAGTTGTAGACATCAAGAATATAACAAAGCAACAAATTAAAAAATATTTTGAAGAGGAAAATTTTTTTTACAAATGTTACTGATTTCTGTTTTCATTTAAAAATTTTAATTTCATACTTGATTTTTTTAAATGATATCAGAGGCCAGCTGATGCTGGTTTTCTCAGGAAAACATAATTTTTAATAAAAAAGCTCAAAACTGTCAGAAAAACTTGGTAACTTATCTGTTTTTCCCATTGTGATTCCTTTCTCAAACAGTTACACACTTTGTGGTTTTATGCTGATTTGAAAAGGAAAAGAAAAAAAACAGTTTGGAGAAAATCACTATAACACTCTTAACAGTGTTTAATTTTAACTGTGTTAATCTGGAAGTTATGGTGGCATAATGAGAACAGATAAATATAGTGACTAATACTCGAATAATCCTCTGACACATTTGGTGATGTTTGGGGCTGGTTAGGTTTTGGGTGCTTTTTTTCTGTTTTTACATAAACTATTTAGGAAATCCCATTAAGCGGAAAAGTAGAATGATCTGCTCTGAAATGTTCACTTTTTCCTTGGTGGAAAGCCCATCTTGGGGGTCAGAAATGTACTCTCAGCTCCTGTTTCACATGTCTTAGGGCTCCTGTGGAATTATGAAATATTCTTTTCCATTTTCCCTTAGTAATCAATCGTAGCAAGCATGTGCCACTGCATTGGCATTGGTATTTATGATGCATCTAAATCTGCAGAAACACAGTGGTAAATCACATCTTCTTTATGTGGACAACACTGATGCAATCTCGGTACTTAAATTTCACTTCACTGGAACATCCCTGCCTTGGGCTGCTCCCTGAGCAGTGTAATCAGCAAAAGTGGGGCATTTTGTAAAGCAATTAACTGACACAGTTAAAAATCTGCACCTTTCAGCACATAAGGAACTGGAAATTCCTCAGAAGGGATGTGCCCTGTGCTTGTGAAATTCCAGACTCCAAGCATTTAACCAATCCTGTGAGAGTAAGTGGTGTGTTGCTCTTCCTCCTGATTTTTATGTTTTTATTATCTATATGTTTTCCAGCTACACCTGATGGTGCAGGAATGAGGCCAAAAGCTGTCAGCTTTTGGTCAGCTTTTACTTTCCTTTCTTTCCTCAGCTTCTCTGCTTCTAGCTAGTCCTCTAAGATAGTTTAATCTGTGTTTTTCTCCTCTTCTGCTTTTGCAGGGATAGTGCTGGTTCAATCTTATAATGAAATGAAAAACCCAAGAATTAACAGAGTCCTCAGGATTTCTAAGTACTTTGCTGATGAATAATATAGCTGATTTGACAGCACATCTCGAACTGTGGCATGGCTTGATCGGAAAGCAAAAAATTACAGAGAGATTAAAGTGGTGTTTCTTCCCCAAGATTTTGTAATTTTCCCAGAACTATGAGCAGGATTTACTTTCCAAGAGGGAAGTAACTTCTGAAATTACTGACAAAAATTTCTTGCAACTCCATATTTTTTATGAATAGCTGAGTGTTTTAGACCCATTAGAAGAAAATCTGCTGCTTTTCTGAAATTCTTCCCTTGGGCTGTGAAATTACAAGGAATTCAGCTATTTGAGGACATGGCTCTGTGACTTGCCATTAATAATTTTTTGGTGAGTCATGATTGGTTTCATTTTATGCTTATAAAAAATGTGTGAGCTTTCAAAGATATTTTAACCTTCATTTTTCTTTTGGTGTATAGCTGTCTCTGAAGTTTATTGGTAAAGCTGTAACTGTAAATATTTGAGAGTTAGCAATTTGCATTGCATAAGTTAATTACTTCCACTGTGTTATTTACTCTCATTAATGAGATACGTTCCAAAACTAATTAGATGTCCTTCCTTAGTTGCAAAAATATTTTAAAGGCATTTATAATTCAATGTTCACTGCTTTTACCATGTCACCTGTATGAAAAAAAAGCCAAATCATCCTTTTCTCACCTTGAGTTGAAACAAAACTATTTCCACTTTCTGTTCAGGGACTGGTTGTGTTACCCAGCTTCAGGCACATTGTTTAATCTTCATTTGGTGACAATAAAGAGGTTTCTGCTAAAGGAAATTGTAAAAAAAGAGCGTATTCAGTTGTTCTTGACCAACCAGCACCAAGGAAGACACAGGGAGCAGTTTGCAAACACAGCTTAGTTTGGTTTCAGGGAGCAGAAGGAATGACCTCTAGTGCACTGTGTAATTACCCTAATTGACTTCCATTCCTAAATTAAGACTGTCATTTCTCATAGCTTTTGTCTCATGAAAAGACATTTTTCTGCCCAGTCTCATCAGAAGAAGAGTAATTTACTTTCTGTATGTATTTTGACGACAGTACACTCTAAATATTGGGATTTCTTCTTAGACTTGATAATTTCACATGCTTTTGTTCCAAAGTCATTCTGCTGGATGTTTAATTAGAGGACATCAGAGAGGGTTATTTACATTTAATTCTGTAGTTAGTGTTTGGCCTCCTCAGTTTTATGCTAGACTTACAACATTCACTCTGTCTGGCATGAATTTAGCTTGTAAATAATTTATCTAATTAATTTACTAGATAAGCCTCCCTGTCTCATTTTATGACTTTGTTCCCAGCCACGCTGGTGATATCTAGCTACTCTGGCAACAGGCTCAGCAGAAATAAGATATTTTGAAAGTTGAGTCAGTGCCCAAGGTGGGTGTGACAGGTGACACATTTTCTCTGAAGCTTCATGAAGCTTAGCTGTTTGCAGAGAAAGTGTTAACCATGAGCACGAAAATGACTTCCAGGCTTGAATCATCCATGTCCCTTAAAAAAGCTTTTGGGATATGATCCTGGGCTCAGTGACCCTTGGAGCTGAGCTGGCAGGGTCATCCACACATTGCCTTGTTCCCTGTGCCTCTCCAGGTCTCACAGCCCTGGTCGAAACAGGAGTTGTGTCAGAGCCATCAGGGGCTGCTCCAGCAGGAAACAGAAACTCACACACAGGCAAAGGGGAAGCTCAGGGAAATAGCTCAACCAATACAATGGCAAAAAAAAAAAAAAAGAAAATCCAAGTCAGTGAATTTTTTTCCCCCTCTCATTATTTAAATAGTGAGATCCATGACAGCTTGTTGGGCTGCCTGTCATTTCTTTGATACAAAGGCTAGTGGGTTTTTTTGTTTATCAGGCACAGCTATTTTAAATCACTTGCATGACAAAATCTTTTTTCCCTTTGGTCATTTGCTGCAGGGCAGCATCCAGGCTTTGAGAGGATCAGCAAATGAGGATATTTGGTTAAAATTCTGAGGGCATTTTTATAGCAAATTTATAGGGCAAGACTTTTTATAGCAAATCTTCCTGTCTCACGCTCTTCCAGCTCTCTGCTGACCCATCCTGCTGCAAATGGATTTTGGGCTTCACTGTCCAGTGGAAAAGACAGTTCATGTGCAGAAGAAGTGCACTGGGTGATGGAGATGGTAATTGCACTAATTCCAAAGGGATTGCCAAATGCATTCTGGCTGTGTGGAGTTACCTATGGACTCACAGCGTTTATTCTGCTGGAAGAACTCTCAGCTGGTAACTCCTGGGTGAAATGCTTGATGGAAACAAGACATCTCAAACCCCAGTGGCTGAGGTTCAGCCTTGCTCTTGAAGGTCTCTGCAGGCTTTTTCTGTGAATGTCAGGAGGAGAACAGGAGAGGGAGGAAAGCTGGGCACAAGGCTCCAGCCCTTAGCTGTTTTCACTTTTCTGTGAAGGGAACTCTCACTATGATATCCGCACAAACAGCCTGCAGTAAATAACTGCCTCACTTTATGGTCAGCAACTGAGAACTGTGAACAACAGAGGGAAATAATAAAAATAATAATAATCACTTACCTAGACAGAAAACAGCAAATTGGTTGAGTTGCCAAGTGGCTGAGGAGTTTGAGTTGGGAGGAAACAGGGAGTTTTAGATCTCCCAGCTGACTCAGAATATGTGTTTAGAATATGTCTGGAAAGGCAAACAAAGGGCTGAGGAATTCTGTCCTGTGGCTGAGCAATGTTACCAGTGTTGGCATTTTTCCCAATATGGCAGAATTAGGTCAGAAGCTGTGGGATGGATGTGGTAATAACTGCTGCTTTTCAATAATTTATCTGAGAGTATTCTCCAAAGTGTTGGTTCTGCAGGGTTCAAATGCTGAGCCAATTAAATAAATTTAATATGTTGCACAAATATGATGCACTGATTTAGACAGGGAAAGAGGAAATTGATTGACCTCATTCTAATCATTAAACCATTGGAGCTGGGTAGAAAAGGGTGTGTTCCTGATCCTCAAGTCACAGATTTATTTATTTCCTCATTATTTTAATGAAAACCCAGAACAGGTCACTATCTCAAGGAAGAGCTTTTACTGCTCCCAGCATGTTGCTGCAACCAGTCAACATCTCTTGAGGAAAGAGAATGGAAAGGCAGGAATTCAGAAATATTTCTGACAAATTCTGACTGCATCATCAAAATATCTTAAGTGACTGGTTGTCTACTGAAAAATAAAGGTGGTGTTAAAGGTATTTTTTAACCGAAATACAGATTTAAAGTAAATATATGTTTCTCAATCTCTTTGGAAAAATATCTCTCTTCTTGCCCCTGCTCTGCAGTGTTAAATATTGGTGGGAAAACAAACAAAATCAGCACTTAGCTGTTCCGTGAAGGAATCTTTCCCAAGGGATGCAGAAGGAAATACTTTCTGCTCAGCTAAATATGTGAATTTTGAACATATACAAAGAAATGACCAAATTATTCCTGTGAGGTACTTATGTGTTTTATGAAGGAAATCAATTCCTGTAATGTGTTGACAGAAGCTTATTGCTTGTTAATATACTTAAAAGGCACTTCAGAGACAATTGCCCCCTCCACAGCCAGGTGTGCTTCACCTTGCTCATCCAAAATAGAAAAAAAAATTATTAGTTTTCTTTTAGTGATTAATCGCTGATTAATCAGTGGTAGAAGAGACAGCAGGTATAACATCACACCTCTTTTTTATTTTTTGCAATATAAATCTGATAGTACTTCCACAAATCAATCAAAAGAAGTTCCCTGATCATTTCCCTGTGGTCTGCTGAAGGAATCCTGGCTGCCATTCCCTGGCAAAAAAAGAACAATAATTAGGAGAGTGAAAAAGTTCTATAAAAGAATATTAATTCTTGAGAAACAGTAAAAGGAAGGAAATCTTCTGTAGCAGGAATGAGGTTTTCACATGGGCCCTGTGCCCAGTGCTGTCAGACCTATAAATCCATCAGTGGCAATAGCCACAGAGTGACAGCTGTCACTTCTGGCCCATTCTTCTCTCTGTGAAGATGGAAGGGAAGGCATGCTGGAGAAAAATGAGAAGCAGGTCCCACGCAGGTCTGGCTCTTGGCAGGCAGAAAACCAGTCAAGAATGAGCTCGGTCAGTGAATTTCATGGCACCAGGAGCTCTGCAGGCACCAGGAAGAAGGAAACACACCTTCCTCCAGTGGGGTTGGTCAGTGAATGACCTGAGCAGGGATGCAGATTGCTCTGAGGTAAACTTCCCATTCCTGCTGTAGATGCACAAGTGGCAGTGTCAGGGAGCCCGAGAAAGAAGAAGTCACTGCTAGGAGGATCATCTGAGATGTGTCTGTGTGTTTCTCCATGACAGCTGCTGCCTTGGCTGGTGCTCTGTGGGCTCAGCAGAGACACCCCTGTCACTCAGGGTGAATAAAGACATAAAAACAGAGCTCCCGAGGTCTCAGCCAGGGAATCACAGATACCTGCTGGGAGCCCAGCAGTCACTTGTCATCTGTGGAGTTCACCATATGCACTGCTGGGAAAGAAATCTGTCAGAGGTTTGTATATCAACACCACTTCAGCCCAGCTCCTCCTGCTGCCACTCTCCCTGAGATTTATTGGCTCAGCAAGTCCTCATATCACAGGTGGTGTATTTTAAAACCCTTTTGGAAGTCCCTGGTGGATGAAGAGAAAAATCTGGGTCTGGAGGATATACCCACTATAGTGGAGGGAGGTTTTGAACGAACTACTAGGAAGGAAGGAAGGAAGGAAGGAAGGAAGGAAGGAAGCCAAGCCAACAACAACAGATTAGGGAAGACCTCAAATGTGAATATTGACCCTCAGAGAGAAAAATAGTTATGCATCACACTGCCCATATTAATCACTCCTAACTACCTCCCAGGGGCAGCTCTACTCAAGGATCTCCTCTTGCTGGTGTCTCTCTGCAGGAATGTGCAGAACAGCTACAGCAGTTCAGATTCACAACCTGCCTGAATGTTTAAGTAAAGACAACTCATTCCATATGTTTTCTCATATGCTTCCTGTGTAAAATGTTAGTTGCAATGTGGTTTAGACTTTCTGAACACACAGCTAACACAAAATTGTCTCTGATATAATATTGTTGAAAAAAATATTCCGAAATTATTGCTTCCCTATGATTTTAGTTCACATTCAGTGAAATTAAGTCAGAAACCTGGCTGGTTTGCATCTCTAGGGTATTGTAAACAACAAATTCACTTTTAATAAATAATAATCCACTCAGACTGAGAGTAGGACAGTAGGACTGGGCTCTGCGCTAATATAAATCATAGCAGATATATGGAAATTGAACTCTGTGGGTTTGCATCAGCTAATGGGTCTGACCCAAGATTTATGTAATACAGTTACATAAATCTCTTTACTGAGGATTCATACTCATTTTATAGAAATTCACCAATTCACCAACTCTGTATCAACTCAAAGAGCAATTAAGTGTCTGACAGCCCCACAGAGACTTTCCAAGATGTTCCTTTAGCTATAAAACCATACCACCCTTTTTGCAAAACACACCCATAAATACACATTTAACCTGCAATTGAGCCTGCTGTGCTCAAGAGGGTACAATCACCAGACAGCTCCTCACTGCAGACAAAAAGAAAGACAAATGGTCAGTCTCATGACAGCAGACTCGTCTAGACTGAGCAAAATTGCATGGACAAAATCCAGTGAAGAATTTCAGGGTTATCAAACTCCCTTCATGCCCTGTTGCTTAATCCCATTGAGCACACAGAGTCACAAATGAATTTGTGCTCACCTCAGCAGCCTGATTTACTGATTTTCAGTGTGGCTTAACAATCATACATTGATAGCATCAATGAGATAAAAATAGAGAAAAACATAACTCTCACACCAACCAAAGCAACTCCTATTTTATAACTCAGAGCTCTTGCTGACACAAACCCAGGCCTTTCAGAGGAGTCAGTAGGTTCATCATGGTTAAATCTGTGCTGCAGTCTGAGCACCTGGTGGATACAACAGGTTTTTATGAGCTACTAGTCCTTTCTTCTGCAATTCTTATAGGCCTTTGCTGTAAGTGACTTCTTTCTTACCTTTTTTTTCCTGAAATTTTATAAAATATCAATTGACCAAACAGTTTTCCACTGCACACCCCTTTCTCTGTGACACACAGTGTCAGTTCATCTCTGCAGTTCTGCTATTTTTCCTATAATTTGACCCTGAAGCTTTCATTTCTGGCATGTGATATGGTGCAGCCTGTCATATAAAATATTTCCTGAGTTGGTTCCATTGTGCAGCTCATTCCTACATTCCTACATAGAGGCAGGAATTCCCAAACACACAGGAAAGAGAGGGAGCAGGATTACCTGTGTCTTTCAGCAGAGGTGGTGTCACTCCACAGCCTCTGGCAACTGGACAGAGTTTGAGGAGTCAGCTACTGGGTTTTTCAGAGTTACGCTCTAACCCTTTGCCTGAGGAAATGGTTTCATGACCTGTGATCTTGTATCCACCTTAAACTCTGAGTTAGGACAAGAAAGAGAATTTCTCTGTGGTGTGCACTGACTCCCCAGGCCCTGAAGTGGATTTGCAGAGTACTTGGCTCTGAAGGGCCTCATAATCCTTTTGGAAATTGAAACAATTTTTTTACACTACTTTTTTTTTTTTTTTAAGCAGAAAAATTGATATTTTTTTTTCCTGCTTAATGCAGATCTCATAAAACAGGGGAAAAAAATTCCTTCAGGAAAAAGACATGCTGAAAAGCCCAGGGAGTGGTCAGAATTACTAAGATTAGTTTTTATTATGAGGATTTTCTCATTGCTCTTCACTAGGGATATTGAAATAGGTCCAGGCACGTCCCAAAGTCTCACTGATGCTGCTCTTACCAGCTGTGATGGACATTAGGATAACTTACTGTAATTCTGAAGAACATAAAGGTCGGAGTTAAGGAACAGATCCTTGGCAGCCTGGCCCTGTTGAATCCACTGCTGAGGGAAGGCTAAAATACAGAAACACCACAGGATTCAGTCACATTTCCTCTTCCAGGGAAGTTTCCTTCCCTCTGGTGTATCTAACCCTGTCTGCTGCTGATCTGCTGGTTCCACAAGTACCCATTACAGCTCTGTTCTTTCACGTGTGATGGAGCATGAGGTTTCTGCAGAACTTCACTGTGTGGACTTACAAGCAAAAAGGTTGACTGAGTGCTCATTCAGTTATAATTCAGCTTCTAAAGAAAAACAGACTAAAAACCAAATCCCCTACGTTTAGCAGGCTAAACAGCATTTTTTAGCTTTTTTTTTGCTGTCTCTTTTCAGAGTAAACAGCAACAGAGCAGGTTGTTCTTGGCTCTTGCTCCACATATGATATAGATGCTGGCTTTTCTTCAAATGTATTTAATGATCCCAAGCTACATATGAAGAAATACAAATAGTAAGTAAAGGCAGGTGCATTTTATTTGGCAGTTAAAAGATGCTCACCATTTAAAAGTGAATTTGGTACAAGTTATCCGTGCAATAAAGTGAATTTATTGAGCAGAAAATTGTTTGCCTTATACAGTAAATCATTTTATGTATTATAACATTTTTTTTCTTTTCAGTACTGAATTGAGCTATTCCACACTGAATACAATTAAATATGAATTGTGCCTGGAAGGGCACCAGTTCTATCTAATTTTTCAAATAGGTTTTCAAATATACAAGAAGCAAATATTCAAGTCTCTGCTCCCATCTACATATGCTGTATAATACACATACTTGTGCATCATTCCCATGAGAAATGCATCCATTTAACCAATGCTCCTCCTATAGTTTCAGCTGCACAACTCTTGTTTCAGTTTCCAAAATTCAGATTATCTCCCCACTACATATGGTGACTGTGCTTTCATAAAGCTTTCCCAAGGACCACTGAGAACCAACATTTTTGCCCTTAATTGATGACTTTCATGCTGCTAACATTGACCTGGATTAGGTTATGCACCAGTTTCTACTATTATTGTATCTGAGCTTCCTCTATTCATGTATTAAATGTTCCAGGGCTGTCTCTGGTCTTGCTATCTCACACTGTGAAAAAAATATCAGGCCACAGATTTTGACAGTGTAAGCTTTTAGAATAAAAACAAAACATAAATAAACAGACAAAAAACACCCCAAAACCTATAGCACAACTTTAAGCTACATATTCAGTCTTTCTTTAAAGAAAAATGGATAAAAGTACCTCTTACATTTGTTAAAAAGTAAGATTCATCCCTTGCATACAGATATTAATTCCAATAATTTTTCATCTCTTGTTTTATTTCCTGGGTGTGAAGAGATAGAAGAAGAAAAACCAACAAAACAGAGCAGAACAAAACAAAACACAACTCAAACCTCCACAAAACCTAGCAGGATTTTGATGTGAGTTTTCTGTTTAAAACCAACATTGCACATGTTGGATCAATTTCAAATATTTGAAGTGTCAGGCTTTTAAAGCTAAATTCCATTAGTCACCACCAAGCAGAATTTCAGAAATTAGGAATTCCTTGAATAAGAAAAGAAATAACATTCAGAAATAATTTATACATTGCAATTATATCCCCTAGGGGCCTGAGAGGAAAAACCTACAAATAGAAAAACTTCTTTTTAAAAAAAGAAAAGAGATCATATTAGAGAGCATATTTATTCACTGTGAGTTATTTAAGAATGAACGAGAACACTCCTTGACATTTGTCCAAAATTAGACTTTTCCATTTGTCAGGAAATTTCAAGGTCAATATTTTTTAAAAAAATCTTCATTTCTTAAATCCATTTTTTATTGTTGGAATATATTCGGATAGCTAATCAAGTTTCAGGCTGTTAATCCTCCTTGCCACTTAAACTTTTAGTATCTATCATCTTTTTATCTATGCTTTGGAACACTCATATCTGCTTTTTTCTCAGCAAAATGCAGATCAAGCAAAAAAAAAAAAAAAAGCAGAAGGAGATATGGGTAGTTCAGAATGTGCTTTGTTATGATTTTATCCTGCCTGTTTACTTTAAAGGCAAAGTTTAAATGAATCATTCAAACACCATCTTTATCCAGCATTTTCCAAGCTTTCAAATTCAGGAGTGAAGATTTTTCAGGATTTCAGGATTTTCTTCAGGATAAAGATTTCTCAGCTAAGATGCAACAGTTATTTTAATTAAACTAATAAATTATTTCAGTCTGTTTTGCCACATGTGCTCTTTTTTTCCCACTTGTGGTCATTTCCAAACCACAAACCATCCAGTTACAATTTGGATTATTCCTCTTTACAGAAGAAGGAGAAAAGGACATGGCCAGAAGAACCATGAAAATTCCTTAGGCAGCCCTTACTCTGAAATTCCATGTGGTAAAGTTACAGCAATACCTTTTTTGATATTTTTAAAAGGAGATATCTAAATGCCCCCAAGAGGACAATTCTTTTTCTGCCAGAAGAGATGAATAATTTTGTGATGCTTGGAGCAGGTTGTACCAACACAGAAGCCTTTGAAAAGTTTCCTTCTTCCTTCCCTTTTCCTAGGAAAAAATTTCCTTGATAAAAAAATTACCTGACTGCAACATCTGACTAAAAATATTTTTTAATAGATATATTTCAAAACAAGTATTTCAAACCCTCACTCCATAGGATAAAGAAAATTATTTTTATTTCACAAGGGCTGGCAAATATAATAATTTATTTTACTCAAGATTTTCTTATCTGACTTAACAGAAGCAGAAGCTTACTATTCCTGGATATCTAAACAGAAGAGTTTCTCCTGGGTGTTGTATTTTGCTCTCTTTAGGGTGAGTTGCACTTCTGAAAAATAAGGTCACTTCCACACCTAGAAAGGCTGAGGGTCAGATTTTCAGAGGTAATTACTCAGATGGCCACTTGCTGACCCCTGGTTGGAAATCTGTCTGCAAACTGGGAGGCTCGATGGTCAAAGGGCTCAAAGCTACCAATGGGTTCCCAGGTTCCATTATCCTCTAAAATAAAGGAATCTTACCACAGGGAATCTTTCTGGCAATTTCTAGAAATCTTGGCTAATATTCTCATTTTGCCAATGCCATCATTACTATCACTGCTGGAAATGAGACTGGGATGCTCAATTTTAGGTCCAAAGATATTGGAAAATCAGGTGTTCTCTCATAGTCACAGACCACAGCTTGAGGTGTGACACCTGAAACAAACTGCAAAAACCACACAGGGCCCCTGTGAATTCACAGGAATGGATTCTGTGGAAGTGTGGGCACTTCTTAGAATGCCCCAGAAATGGTGAAATCATATTTTTCAAGCATGGCATGATGGGCAAGGAGAAGTAGTACTCTCAGTTTTAGTCTCTTTTTTTTCCTGTATGTCTGCGTCAGACTGCCAGTTTAAGCTGAAAAGTCTTTTCCTAAAATTTTACTTTCTTTGAGGAACAAAGGGCAAAGGCACATGACATTTTTCTAGGACTTGTCTGAGTATCTCTAAAGGAAATTCAAGCCTGAGTAAATCAGGGCTAAACTCTCTTCAGGAAGTGCTGTTAATCTGAGACAACAAACCTGTCAGTGAAGCTCACAAATTACTTTGCACATGAAAATGGAGATCAGCAGAAGCAGAACAAAATATGCATTTTTAACATTACAAATACATACTCAAGCCAGTAGTTATGAAGCTGGAAGTGTCCAGCAAAGTGCTCTTCTGACCTGGAGGGAACTCTGGGATTTAGTATTTTCCTAAATAATCAATCAGGTGAATCAGATGAGATTTGCAATTTTAAATCTTGTACAGACTGTATCCAACTAACCCAAATGCATGAAAATTGTTTTTAAAAGCAAGAAAGGAAAAGAAAACAGCTATACATGACCAGATGCATGAGGTTTTGAGGATGGAGTGCTTTCTGTGAATGAGCTGCTATTTCACCCTGGTTTTGGTGGTTTGTTCCATTACGTGCCCCCAGTAAGGACTAGAGACTGAATTATGTATCTCAAGTTTGCATTTTTGTGAGGTTACATATTCCTGAGCTACCAACAAATTCAGATACATGGTTAATAACAAAAAGAAAACAGTTCTCAATAAGACTTTTATTCTGGACAGTTGTCAGTTCTCTGGTCTAGGTCAGAATTGGTTTAAATCTTGGTTTGAGCTGAAAATGGCAGTCCTCATAAATTTATAGTGTTTACTTTTGCTCTGACACACAAAACTGGAAAAATCAAAAGTTTTTTCAACAAGAAGTCTGCAAATTCTGGTGGAATCAGTGGCAGAGGGCTCCAAAAAGTGATTTGTGTGATGTAACATGTTCAACCATAGGACCTTTGAAAATACTCCCCTCAGCACAGATAAAGGGAGAGCAAACCAAACCAAAATCAAGCCAGCTTTACATTACAGAACACAATGAACATTTTGAGTGTATAAATAAGGAATGATAACCCTTAATTTCTACTGAAATGTGTTATATTGCTCAAAAGTTTTCTCACATGAATCCAGATGAATCTACATACAAACTTCTGATCCCCTGCAGAGTTGACTCACAGTGAAATGGAAATCAGGGCTGTCTGTAAAAATACATCCCATGAGAAATCTGGCTGTGCTGGGATCAGATATGAGCTCCTTCACATACCTGTGTGTGGAGGTTCACCGGTCCGAACCGGCCGGCCCGGAGCCCAGGGCTCCAGTTGTCAACGTGGCGCAGCTCCCCAAAGGGGATGCAGCTTCGTCCGAAGACTCCGAGGACGAAGTGTAACCTCCCGCACCCCGCCCCCTGAAAGTTCTCTCTTTGTTTATTGGTTAGAAGTTTAGTTACCCCGCCCCCGTTACCACCCCAACTGCCACCCCTTTCTAGAATGTTCTGTTTCCCTCGCTCCCTCATTGGTTGGATTGTATCCCTCCCCTGGTTTTGTATCATTTGCTACCCTGCTTGTCCGTTAAGGCTGTACCCGAGCTGATTGGCTCCGCCCCTGCTGACCCGCCCCTGGAAACCCCATTACCCCCTTTAAAACCCCCCAACTGCCGTTGCTCTGGGCCGTTTGTGCCTCGTGGGTTCTGACAGTCAGACCTCACGTCCACGGACAGCCTGAGAGCCTCCAGGGTGCCTGCTTCCCTGCTCTCCTGTTAATAAAGCACCTTGGAACTCTCGCCCTCTGTGGTTCTTTGCCTCTTGGGGACTGGAAGCTGACTCGACTCCCCGCCACCGGGCCTGACCCTCTGCCACAGGGCGGCCTACTCCTCCTCTCCCCATACGGGGAATCAGGCGGTGCCCCCGGGGGCCGACTGGTGCTAGTCCGGAGGGACGGAGCCGGAGCCGAGTGGGCTGAAGGCCGAGCCCAGCTCCTGCAACACCTGGCGCCCAGCGTGCCCCTCCGATCCCTTTCACCGCCTTTAAAGGGAAAGGAGTGAAGATCGTTTCCGTCAGGCAGTGAGTGGTAGCACGCTTCTTCGGAAGTGGTGCTCCTCACCACCGGGACAGCTGTCCACCGCTCGCGCCGTGATACCGGAGGAGGGAGTTCCGAAGGATCCGGACGTGAGGCCGACGACGAAGTCCCGGAGGAGCCCCGAACGAGGACCATCCACCCAGCTTTTATTTCAGGTGCGGGGCAGTGGGACGGGTCCCCTGGCGTACCTCCTTATTTTTTAGTTCTCTTTACTGGGTGGGTGGGTGAACGATCCCCTTTTAGTTAGTTTGCTTTTCATTTAGGAGAAATGGGGGCAAAACTAACAGAGGGCCAGAGGGATTTTTATGTTTCAGTTAAATCCTCCCTAAAATTAGCAAATTTTCCGTTTTCGTCCCCGCTCCTCAAAGATTTCATTAAGTTCATCTACGCCCAATTTCCAGAGACCACCCTCGATGATGCCGACTCTCCGGAGTTTTGTCAGAGAGTGAGGAGGCAGATGAATCTTTTGAGAGATCAAGGCGACAGGCGCGCCGAGAAATTTTTTGGGATTTTAAGCGCCATCCTGTATATCCGTCGCCCTGCAAGGAGCTCGGGAACCCCAACTAACCCAACCCCATCTTCCCGTCCTCCCACTTACCCTGACCCAACACCTGCGAGAGGCAGCTGTGGTGGCTCAGAATGCCAAGAGGCACGGAGTTCCCGCCTGGTCTCCGGCGCCCCCGCAGCAGTTTCTTCCCCAGCCCGGGAGGAAGTTGCGACCCTCCCGAGCACTCCGTGCCCGGTTGTCCCTAACCTTGCTTCCCCAGTTCAACCTTCCCTGGTAGTTCTCCGCGCTACCCGCCGCGTATCCTTTAATTTACCCGAGGAGCCATTTTATGGCGGCGGTAGGCACCAAAATGGCGCCGACCGAATGGCTTCCTCACCCCCCACTCCTCCTACCCATCATCCTGCTTTTCCCACACATTTTTCGGTTTACCCGCCAGTTTACCCCTCCTACCCCTCCCCCTGGGCAAACTGTCCATCACTAAGCGGGCCCTCCCCCTCCTTCAAGCCCTCCGCCCCTGCGCCCAACCCCTTTATCCCAACCCCTCCCACATCCCCGTATCCTACCCAGCCGCACCTTTTCCTTGATCCCTCCCCAGAACCCACGTCGGTAAACCCTCCCTATGCTCCACCCCCCATCCACCCCCTCCCCGGAGGTGGGACTCTCCGGTTGCCTTGGTACTCCTTCTGGCGTGCGCCGGAAGGAGGCCATCTTGAGTGGCCCTCCAACCGACCACCGGAAGGAGGCCATCTTGGATGGTCCTCCGACCGATCTCGGCCGGAAGGACGCCATCTTGGGTGGTCCTCCAACCGGCCACCGGAAGGAGGCCATCTTGGATGGGTCCTCTGGTCCAGACCGGAAGGACGCCATCTTTGATGATCCGGAAGTCCTCCAAAATCCCTTCGCAGCACCGGTTCAAGTTTCTTGGGCGGGCCACAACCCATGATGGGAGCCCTTTGACCGCGACACACTCAAAGACTTAGCCAAGTCTCAGAAGGAGTTTGGACGAGACTCGCCTTACTTTCGGTCCGTCCTGCACGCCTCCTTAACCGGCGTGCCCCTGGTTCCCCATGACATCAAGTTAATCATGTCGTGTCTCCTGTCTCCCATTGAATACCAGGAGTGGGAAGACAAGTGGAAGCGACATGTGAAGGAACTTAGGGAAACTCTTTCAAAGGGCGGTGCGGCAAACAACCTCCCATTCGATTTACTAGTGGGTGAAGGGGACTTCATAAAGCCCCAAATTCAAGCCCGTGACATCCCGCAGGATGTCCTAGCCTCCCTAGCCAGTTCTGCAGAACAGATTTTGCTTGGTATCCCTCCGGCGGATGCCCCAACCATCCCATACCTGGACATCTTCCAAGGGGAGAGTGAGTCATTTTCAGCTTTTATCGATCGCCTCAAACGAGCGATTGACTTGCAGGTGCCTGACGCTAACATCCGCCCACAGCTTCTGGTTGATGGCGCCATTACCCGCACCAACCGCATCTGCAAGGAAATTGTTCTTTCCTTGCCCCATGATCCTCGCCCCACAATCAGTCAGATGGTGAGGGCCTGCAGACGGCTTGCAGCCGTCAAGGCCATGAACAACACGACAGAGCAAGCACTCGCCATCGCGAGGACAAACGCAGTCTGCAACCGATGCAGCAGAAGAGGGCACTATGCTGCAGACTGTACCACCCCCCTAGAAGACATTCCCCGCTTCTCCCGCACCCCAAAGCCGGTAGCCCGCGCCCAGCACCCTCCCCACTTGATCCTTGCTGAACCTGCCTCCCCTCCACTCCCTCACCCTGCTGGCCAGGGAAACTGAATGCGCAGCACGAGATGCCGGCCTCGTGCTGCCAGAAGCCACCGGCCGGCCCCGACCCCACCGAATTCCAGCCTGTGTGGGTCGTGGAGGACACTTTTATTCCCGGACATGGACATCATATAGTTTATCCTAAATGTCATTTTCGTGACCAATTTGTTCTTGCTCTTGCAGACGCGGAGAAAGGACCCCTGGGAATTTCCATCATCCCTTCCTTGATCAGAGTGGACGTCGATGGGTTCTTTCCTCTCCAGCTTGAGGTTGCCGACCCCCCTCTTATCCTTTCTAGGGAGCAAGTCGTCGCGAGAGTTAAGGCCTTCCCGCTCCAAGCTATCATCATGGACTCGCCGCTCGTTGCCTGGTCTGAGGCGGTGGGTAAGGACAGGCCAATGCTTACTTGTGAGATCTCCCGGAGAGGAGACAACATCTCCCTCTCCGGAATGTTAGATACTGGGGCAGACGTCACGGTCATTTCATCCACGAATTGGCCGTCGGCGTGGGCCAAAGAACCTGTGGCTGGGTCACTCCGTGGTGTGGGAGGATACACTCCCGCGGAGCGAAGTAAAGACCCTGTGAGAATTGAGGGGCCCGAGGGTCGCATTGCCACCGTCCGGCCATTTATCATTCGTTCAGGTTTCAATCTCTGGGGGAGAGACGCCATGTCCCAATGGGGCACCCGGGTCGAATTGGCCCCGATCCGGGATTTTTGATAGGGGTCACTGGAGAGTACCCGACCCAGGCACTCAATTGGAAGACCGATGACCCCATCTGGGTTGACCAGTGGCCCCTTCCATCACACAAATTAAAGGCGCTCGAAGAGCTCGTGAAGGAGCAACTGGAGAAGGGTCACATCGAGCCTTCTACCAGTCCCTGGAACTCCCCTGTCTTTGTCATCCGAAAAGCGGGGAGTGACAAGTGGAGGCTCCTTCACGACCTCCGCAAAATTAATGAAGTCATAGAAGACATGGGGTCTCTCCAACCCGCATTGCCTTCCCCCTCAATGCTCCCGCGGGACTGGAAGATTGCAGTGGTGGACATCAAAGACTGCTTCTTCCAGATCCCCCTGCACCCACGTGACACGCCCAGGTTCGCGTTTTCAGTGCCGTCTACCAACAGGCACCGCCCAATGCGTCGCTACCACTGGAAGGTGCTCCCCCAGGGGATGAAGAACTCCCCCACCATCTGCCAGTGGTATGTCGACAGCATTCTGTCGCCGGTCAGAGAGCTCGCTGGTGAGTCAATCATCGTCCACTACATGGATGATGTATTGGTCTGTTCCCCCACCGACCAACTACTGAGGCAGACCCTCTCCATGGTTGTGGGGGCCTTGGAGAGCGAGGGTTTTGAAGTCCAGCCCTCAAAGGTCCAGGTGACGGCCCCATGGAAATACCTTGGGGTGAAAATAGAGGAGCAAACGGTAACACCTATGCCGATCAAAATAATTGCTAATCCATCTAACCTGCAGGAAATGCACCAACTATGTGGTGCCATCAATTGGATTCGGCCCGTCATCGGCATCTCCTCGGAAGACCTGGCTCCACTGTTTAACCTCCTGCGCGGAGATCGCGACTTGTTGTCCCCAAGGACATTGACCCCGGAAGCGCGGGATTCCATCAGAAAGGTACAGCTTGCACTGAAAACGCGTCATGCTCACAGATGTGACCCTAAATTGCCCTTCAATTTGGTCATCCTCGGAAAAATGCCCCACCTGCACGGCCTCATCTTTCAGTGGGATGATGCCCAGAAGGATCCACTCCTCATCATTGAGTGGGTCTTCCTGTCCGTCACCTCACCCAGAGTACTGGTCACGCCACAGGACAAGACGGCGCAGATCATTAGACGAGCAAGGTCCCGCCTGACCACTCTAGTGGGGTGTGAGTTTGCGTGCATCCACGTCCCATTTGATGTTAAAGAATTCGACTTCATCTATCAAAACAGTGAGGAGATGCAAATTGCTCTTGAAGCATATCCCGGCCAGGTAGTAACCTGGTACCCAAAACATCGATTGTTCCATGCAGAACTAAAAATTGTTTTAGGTCGGGTTCAAAGCAGGAAACCCCTCAATGCCTTGACCCTTTACACAGACGGCTTGGGCAGATCTGGGAAATCAGTAATTGCTTGGAGGAACCCCTCGACTCATGAGTGGGAGAGTGATGTCGAGATCGTTAAAGGGTCCCCCCAAGTGGCCGAGCTCGCGGCCGCCGTCAGGGCATTTGAGCGCTTTCCGGAACCCTTCAATTTGGTTACAGATTCGGCTTACGTTGCGGGAATTGTTTCAAGAGCAGAGGACAGTTGGCTGTCCGGCTCCTCCAACCCAGAAATTAATACCTTGATCATGAGGCTCAAGTATGCTATCATCCACCGTGATCAACCCTTTTACGTCATGCATGTTCGCTCACACACTGACCTTCCCGGCCCTATTGCGGAAGGGAACTGGATGGCAGACGCGCTTGCTGCGCCGGTGCATGTTGCCAATGTGCCTGACCGATTCCAACAGGCTACATTGAGCCATGCACTCTTTCACCAAAATGTCCCGGCCTTGAAGCGAATGTTTGAACTAACGTTGGACCAGGCCAAGGCCATTGTGGCGTCCTGTCCTCATTGTCAACCCCTCCAGATAACATCACTGGGATCAGGAATCAATCCCAGAGGACTTAACAGTGGGGAACTCTGGCAGACAGATGTTATGCACATGCCAGAATTTGGTCGTTCTAAATTTGTACATGTGAGCATAGACACCTTTTCAGGTGCAATTTTTGCCACCGCACATTCGGGGGAAAGAGCGAAGGATGCGATTTCGCACTTCCTGCAGGCCTTCGCTGTCCTTGGAATCCCTAAAGAGGTTAAGACGGACAATGGCCCGTGTTACATCTCGGCGCCATTGAGGAAATTTTTCCTCCAGTGGGGCATTTCCCACACCACCGGAATTCCCCACTCACCAACGGGTCAGGCCCTGGTGGAAAGGGCTCATCAGTCCCTCAAGAGAGTGCTCCTTCAGCAGAAGGGGGGCCCCGAAACAGAGACCCCGGCAAATTGGCTCGCCAGGGCTCTTTTTACCCTCAGTTTTCTCAACTGCTCCGATCGGGAGCCAGACCCCCCGGTGGTTCGCCACTTTTCCAACTCCAGGCGAGCCAAGCTGAAAGAGCACCCCCTTGTCCTGATCAAGGAACCGGACTCCCTGAAAATCGTGGGCCCCTTCGAGTTGATCACCTGGGGACGGGGATACGGATGCGTGTCCACCCCTGAAGGGCCGCAATGGGTCCCCGGCAAGTTTAT